>ML120358.1:192703-367805 GCA_003788595.2 Choiromyces venosus 120613-1
ATCTCCAGCTGACTGGTGGGGCAGAAGCTCATGCTCAATCTCAACCCATTTAGGATTAGCAGTAAAGGTTATGAAGAGGGAAGGCTTGCCAAAGTGGCACACAATTGCCATACTATCCTGGTACAGCTGTTGCATAAATCTATCACCTCCTAGATAGCTGGATGGTAAGACCACCCACCTTCCAACCTCTGCAAAGTTGACATCACCAACCTCCATTACATCAGCAAGACCATTGTAGAGATCTGAGTGGATATTTGCTTGATGTGAATGCAGCCAGGCAAGCTTATTCTGATCGCAAACTGCCCACACATCCACAACAAACTGCTGGAAAAGTCTCTGAGCACGGAAGAGAGTTGAGGGCTCTCCATCTCTAGGATGTAGGTGGAATCAATAGAACACGCGCTGTGTGAGATTTATATTTTGGCGATTGCCATGATGATTGCCAAGTGTCCTACCCCAATGCCAGCCAGGTTCTCCATGGGGGAAGAGGAGAACATAGTGGAGTGGAAGATAGGAGGCATGGTTGGGATTGATCCAGGAAAATGAGTTTCCAATATCCTCTCCATTTAATCTCTGTACCAACACAATATCTCTGAATCCTGCACTCCCATACTCCTCTGGCAGAATCATGGCGACTTCATTGGCAGTAGGTAGGTTTTCAAGCCACTGATCTGCACCCCTTTCTACCACAAGACTCAACTGTAGATTCAAGATTATGCGAAAGTTGTCCTCCCTCTCGGCAATCTGCTCAAACCTCTCCTTGGCTGTAAGGTATAGGTGAATAAGTGGGCAGGACTCTTGCAACATCAAGGTGAGTGAACGAACAAGATTGGCATCCAATTCTGGTGCATGGGCAGATCTTGCTTCAGCTGCATAAAGCGGATCATAGAGGTAGATCTGGGAATAAAGGGCATCCCGTCCTCCTGCTGGGACCAGAGGTCCCTGCCTATGATAAATTGAACCATGTATCTGGAATAGCTGAAAGGTACCACTAATCTCATTTGTACGCTCATCCATGTTGTACTGGATAGATGTGAAGGCAAAGAGATTATTCCATCTACGAAGCCCTGAGTGGAAAGACTTTGATTGCGCATCATCTCCATTCATCAAAGCATTGAGGGGCTCTGGTAGTTGTTGCATTCTCTCAACCTGGGCATCACCATACTTGCAGCAGGACTCGTAGCTTGCCTCCCCACCTTGGGGTCGTTTGGCTGATGGCTCCTTTGCCCAGTGCAGAGCTTGACAGCCAGTACACCTGATATCCATCCTCCCTAGATCATGACATGTCCACCTTGCTCGCTGGTCCAGCATGGCCAAAGGTACTTGCAAACGTACCTCTTGACCTCCCTGTCCTTGAGCTAAAGAAACTACCTGACCATTGACCATAGGTACTGCAGCTACCCCTCCTCTTGCCACTCGTTCAGCAGCCTATATTACAAAGTCACAATTAGTTTCGTCTTCTTAAAATAATTGGGAGAATATCAGCAGTGGTATTAACTGACCAAACACATCCTACAAGTCAATAGTATTCCTCCTCTCATATTCTGATCAAAATCTGTCACATTCTTCTCCCTTCGACACCGCCTGCATCTCCTCCTTCCTGCTGGTTCATCTACCACTGACATCAATATTAGACATCATTCAGGATATACTTTGATGATAACTATACCTTCCTGTTCCTCTCCTTGCACTATAATAAATTGTTAGCTACTAATCTCAACAGCTGAGTGGTAACTACAAACCTTCCAACTGTTCTGCAATTGCATTCTCCCCCTTCTCTACTGCCTGCACCACTGTTCCTCTCTGTTGTTGCCTCCTGGTCCTCCTTTTCTCCTATTATCACCATAAACCATGTTAATATCCTGTGATCCTTGAGTACAAGAGTGGGACTCAGTAGGTGTGACTAACCAAGCACCCCCTACATGTGCGGCGCAGACTCCCTTGTCGATCTTGATCGAAATCAGTCTCAGGTTTGTCCTGTCGGCAGCTACTGCAGTATGGCATTATAATAAAAAACCCTTTCAATTTTTATATTCAAGTTGTATAGGTGTAGTATCCAAGCTGTGGCAGGGAAGTAGAGGAATTCAACAGATTGAAACTGTTTGGTTGTTAATTATTATGAAAACAGATGGAGGTGATGTGAAGAGGATGATTGAGGAAAAGATAGGGAAGATTGACATTATATAGGAGAGGGGCAGAAAATCTTGCATGTGGAGCTTGGCGTCTTAGCATTGTTGCATCTCATTTTGCGGAAGAGACCAAAGATACCATGCACTGCGCACACCATCACAGATCTTATCAGATGATCAGATCAGATCGGACTTTTGAGATTGCGTTTTGAGATCAACTGTACAGTACATAGTAGACACGTCCGAAAAAAAAAAAAAACTTTGTAACTTAGAGTAGAATACTTTCTACGAATTCAGCTAAATATCACATCTCCGGAGAAGCCATGGAGGCTTTATGTTCTTTTTATCTGGAAGGTATTTGAGAATACTCTGGAGCATCTTCTTTTTCACTAACCTTACTTCCGGGCAGCTGGGTTCTGAGAACTGAGACGACATTTTTATATAAAAAAAAATTATATGAGTCTAATATCGCTACCTACGGCAAGTTGAACGGGAACACAATCTAACGGTTCAGTACTGCACAACTCCGCCGAGTGAGAAACGGGTGAAGCACATCTAATGCACGCTCTCTACCAAGCACAACTTAATCCCGGGAATGTGACATCAGTTAAACTCAACTGAACTTATAATTTACTACTGTAGAAACAGACTAATAGCCAGCGCGAAAATAAAAGATCTGGAATTATCAAAGTAAAGTAAAAAGTTTCCAGCCAAAACATCGGGTTATATCCAAATTTAATACCGGATCCAAATAAATATTTTCCCCTTCTCTCGATCCTCCAAAGATCACACCTCAAATATCATACCTCGTAACTGACAGTCTGCAAACTTCTTAACTTACCCCCCCCCCCTACAGCGCCAAATCTTTGTCCTTCTCCGTATCCTAGTCTTTGAGTTACCCCACAGCATCACCACCACCCCCATACCCTTACCCTCACGCTCAATAGAATACGCAAACACTGTCTGCAGTCTAATCATCTCGCAAACCCATAAAACAAAACCAGAATCACAGAGCGCATGAGCACTACAAGGGCTGGCAAACTCACCGTCAAGCCATCCGATGGGTCTTCGATTCGCACCATTAACCCGGGTTCTTGCTCGTGTCGGCCCGCGTTCGTTGGGTTGTGTCGGTCATTTTTTCTTTCCCAGGTTGGATTGGGTTTCAGTGAGGCCGACGCGACAGTATCCGGAATACCCAACGAACCTCAGAAATCTTTCCGGCAAAGTGGGTCACGTTTTGGGCAGAAGTTCCGCCAGCTAGCATCTTGGTGCCCAAAAGAGGAAAGGTCTGCCCGGCTTCATCCAAAGTCACTCATTTTTTTCCTCTTTTTCAATGGTGGCCGCCACCTCCATCCCTTTTACTCTAGTACTCCCCTATTTTTCTTTTTTACACTTTATCAAATAAATATCCTTATAGAAAGCTCTTCCTGGCCAAAAAACATACTCTAAATATGGCTAATTATACTAAATATGGCGCAAAGACATCTGCCATCTGCCGGGCTGTTTTTTAAAGGCGTCTGGCAGATCGTCTGCCCGGGAACGTTACACGGTATACCATACCTCATGATTAACAACCCCCAAGTTACCCTCCTCACCCCACCACCCCAAATTCACTTCCCCCTCTCCACATCCTCGCCTTTACCCCCAACCTGCATCGTCCCCTCCCCCTCACTAGAATAGGCAAATCTCGCCCGCCTTCTAATCCTCTCGCCAAAAACATAAAACAGGAATGGAATCGCACAACACGCGAGCGCCAAAAACGCCAGCAAGCTTGTAGCCCACTGATCTCCAAATCTGTGATACATAGCTTCAGTAAACAGCACCGTCGCCGCGCCCCAAATACTCCTCAGAAAGGTTTTCGCGGCGAGCGCGCTAGCGGCTTGATGCTGGTACGAGTCCACCAGGTAATTGTTCGCGGAATTGTACAGGAAGAGGAAGCCGAAGCCGATTGTTAGGCCGCCGAGGGCCGGCGCGATCCAATGGAGGCGCGGGTATGAGGTCCAGGCGAAGACAAATAGACCCAGGGGGATGAGCCAACAGGAGTACATCATTGGGATAAGTCGCAGTTCTGGTGGTGGGGGGGTGGTGGTGTATTTGCGTGCGCGAGCAAGGTAGTGCGCGTTGACGAGTGGCGCGCATGTGGCGCTTAGGACTACTCCGATTGCCAAAGGGATGAACATTAACCCCGTGATCCCAGCGGAGTATCCTTTCCCCTCCTGGTATACTATCGGGTATGCCACGAAGAACATGTATAGCAAGCCGTATAGCACGCTCATGTACACCGAAATCAAGAATACGATAAGCTCGCTGAAGAGCAGTTGGAACGGACGGATCAGGAAAAGCCAGATTGTTTCCCCGAATGGACGCTTGTCAAGTTCTTGCTCTGTCACGAATGTGTTATCGCCAGTTTCCACGCGGAGGCGGCGGGCACGGCGGGCGAGGAGGGTGGGTGCGTAGGTTTCTGGTACGGTGAAGATGAGGAGATAAATTGTTCCTGAGGTTATAAGCTGGATCCAGTAGAGCCAGCGCCAGCCACCGGCCGCACTCAAGAATCCGCCGACGAGCGGTCCTATTTCTATTAGTCGTGAAAACTAACATAATACTGAGGGTAAACATACCAATAGCCGGCCCCAAAAACGGCGCAGCACTAAATGCTGCCATGGGAACTCCCCTCTCCTCCGTGCGCCACAAGTCCGCCAAACTCCCACCAACCAATGTCATCGGCGCACTGAACGCAATCCCATCAATTGCGCGCGCAATCAACAGCGTCTCGATATTCGTTGCAACAGCCCCAGGGATAATAAACACTACTGCGACACCCAACGTAGCGGCGTACACAACCTTCCTCCCAAGTACCTCGCTCAGCGGCGCGAAAATCATGGGTCCAAGCCCAAACCCCACGACGAACAAAGTGACGGATAACAGCGCCTCTTCCTTAGATGCGTTAAGATCCTTCATAACGCCGTGCATGTCCGCCGTGACAACGGAGGATGCGAAGGCCACAGCGAAGCAGACCATGGCTATGATCATGGTGCAGTACCATTTGAATGGCTTCGACCAGTTCTTGGGGTTCTCCGGGTCGTATAAGGTGAAGGTTACAAGTTTGTGGGTCTCTGGCACGCCGGATACCCGTGAGATACTGGTTCTCAGGATTTGCCCGGTGGCGGTCTCGCGGCTGTATTCTTCTAGGTTTGCATCGTTGGTTGTTGTGCGGTAGGGGAGGTTTAGGAGGTCGTCGTTATTTGATGGGGTGGGTTCGGGGCGCCTACAGTAACACTGTTAACTGGAATCCGAGTGATGGGTGGATGGTGAGAGTACTTCTCCATCCCAACTTCAGTAATAGAAGACGAACTCGACATTTTTACTCAGTCAAAAAGATAGTAAAAAGAACAAAAAACACCAGAAAATGCCGTGATGACCAGATTGCTACTTCCAAAAAAAAACCCCCATCTCGCACGGGGAAGAACCTCAATATATACTCCACTCTAAATTCCTGGCATTCGCAAATTCACGCCCTGTATCTCATTGACCCACGAAGCCGTCCGTTACATGTTGCACATCTGGACGCAAAAACTATATTCCGCTGCAGGCCGTCCCGGCAAATGTTGCCCAGGCGGGAGGCGCATGTCATGTTTAGCTAGTCTCGGACTTGGCGAGTGTATTCTCCACTCGAAAGTCCGAATGTTGTTGAGTTCGGAGTTCGTGATGGTTGGGAGTTGTTTCCTTCGATGGAAATAGATGCATTTTTGAAGTTGAAATTCAGCAATGGTCAAGTATATCATACAGCAGTGAAGTCTCTGTACTCCCTATAATTTCTCCCAAATAAATTGCCTTATCAACGGACATTTGAGACGTCCATTTTCCACGAGCGATGTTGCACCTGAAGAACCCCCCACCAACAAATTCCGAGAAAGATAAATTTTCCATCAGGCGTTGTCGGTCTCGGAGGTGGGGGTGGAGCCAGGTAGCGGTCGGAAAACTCAACTCTTTCTTGGCGCATCTTGGCACGCCGCACTGCACCGAATCACAGCATTGTGGTGTAGGGTTTGGGTCAGGCGTTCTTTTGTGGGCATTTGGCACCACGGGGGATGTCGGTCGACAGTGTTGTGATTGCTGTTTGTTATGCTGCTTATAATGGATGATAATATCCCTTTGAAGATAGGGGTATTTGTTGTTAGATTTCGGGTCAAAGAATTTATTCCTCAACAGGCTGAAAAAGTCAGAGAAGAAAGAAAATGAAAAGTAGAGAAGGAAAGCGATAAAGTCTAAGAACAATAGCGAAGCTCAGCCAAGAATATTCTCAACTGCTCAATCTGAATGTTCTTCCTGTCTTGTCCTCAACAATCTTCGTCTCTTGTTCCTTCTATGCCTCGAGGGTCACAGAGCCCCTTTAAATACCAGAGTTATAACAATAATACCCACGAATCAGTGACGAAGAAACAACACGACATCATTACGAAGTTCTTCGTAAGTGACTATGTGTCCTGCGACACGTATGACAGCATCCAACGTGACTTTTATGTTTTTAGTGACATTCGCGTGAATATCTCAGAAAGAGAAGAAAAGTTTAAAATGCGTGATTGGGTGTTAAGCTGTCGGCGAACCCAGTGGGGGTCGAATGCTTTAGTCCTTGTATGGTTAGAGGTGAATTGAAGGAATTAGTGATCCTACGGGTTCTGTCAGGATTCGGGAACTCAAAGGGTCGAACTGGAATATTGTAATAAATTATTCCCGAAGGAAAGTACCTTGCCCACACCAAGGTGGAATCGATCGCGCTCGGGAGATAACAGGAGACCTCTCACTCTTAAGCAAGGATCATGGAAGAAAGGTCCAGACTCAGGAAACGACCAAAGTTTGGACAAAACTATTAAATCAAACTAGTTCTTCCAGACAAAAAATCTATCTCTGAGGATTAAAAAAATAGCTGATTTGATCCTTATTCAGTCAGAAAAAATGGATCCTATGGCTTAAATTAATAAAATACCCATTGAAGATCGAAGAAATTGATACTGCTGCCTGCCTTTTCTTCCACTGTTGGTCAACTACCCAACTCCACTAAATGCTCTCCCTGGATTACCAACCTTTGTAAAATGTAGTGGCCTTATTAATCTCTCCCGATAGTATCTACTTTTGCTGATGCAAACTATTCCCCAGAAATTAGCATGATCAAAGAATGAAAGAATGAAAAATATCTAATAATCTCTCACGAACCCTAACCCTCTAGAGACAAACACCCGATAAACAGGGAATCACCCCTTACTACCCCGACGAGCTTAAATGCATATTCAAACATCCAACAGAAAATGAAATATTTCCCCAAAACCATCCAGACCCCGTTGGCACTGTCATAGACCATATCCAAGTGTTTAGTAATAAATGTACTTGCTCCCATCTAACAGAGCATTGCCCCATTCACCACCAAATACGAGTACCAAATATATTCCCTCTGAAGAAGAGGGCAAACAAAGCCCCACAATGGACAGCAGGAGAGAAAGGAGAAAGAATCTATCCTCCTCCCCAGTAAGTCCCTTGAGTGGGGTGGAAATGTTTTTGATGTGATGTCACTTAGAACAACAGCATGTCCTGATGATTGTATAAGAAATGATTCAAACAAGTTGGCGTTGAAAGTACTGAGAGTGTATTCTAAAAGGAGCGCGGCGGGGCAGAGACGATCTTGTGTAAGATAAAGGTGGTGGACATCCATTATGATAGGAAATGATCCAATTTGCCTTCAAAGTCTTGGAAATGTTAATGATAGGGAAAGCGTGAAAGAAGAAATAAGGAGGAGGGGAGGGGTATATATCCTGTTGAAGGAACTTGAACAGTCACTTGTTATGGGGGGCAGCTCACACAAATCACCCCTCTCTCGTATATATTGTTTATGGGCATGTTGTCAAACTTGACTCATCCACCTGGACGAATATGGACAGCTGGTTCGCGTCCTTTACGTATGCTTCCTGGTGGATTGCGTGTCTCGTACAGGACTTGCATCGGTGGAACGCCAAGTCGAATGATATCTCATGACCTTCCAGAGGCCTATTGTTGGAGGGTATCACGAGAGCGGACAGAAGCAAATGGAAATCGAGTTGATGTTTGTTGTTAATTGGAGAAAGGGGAGGCGAGAAAAGAAGAGGAGAAGAAGAGAAAGGAAGGATGCCTAGAGAGAGGCTTATGCACAAGAGGGTGACGCAAGCAGTCACAGAGTGTCACTCGTGACTGCAGTGACGAAGAGAGTGCAAACACAAATTTCAACACCTATTCCAACAGCTGGAAATAAAAAGAAACCCCCTCTTTTGTATCAACAAAACAAATTCTATCAAAACACCGCAAAGTGTGCAATATCCAAGTTAGGGAAAAAATATTTGAGTGAAGAGTAAAAGTTACGCATATGCCTTTATAATTTCCAAAAAGTAAGAATAATCATCGCCGGAACTGTGGCCCAACGGTCTTAAGTTCCGGCACTCGAGAAACCTCAGGTTGTCTCGGGCCGGGACAGAGATCCCGGAGGACGTAGGCCGCGAGGCTGAACCTTTTTGCTGCAACTTTTGGGGAAAGGTTTGGATGTGCTTTGTCTATCTATCTCTTGCTTTAGATGCTCCATACTCCTATCCCAGCTTTGAGAAAACAGTTGCGGGGGTGTGTTATGGGGGGTCCTGGGGACCAATAAATGCGGCAACATAATCGGCGGGGGTGGTGCGTTCTATTCACCCCCAAAGCAGTTTTTATTATTTTTGTCTGATTAATTTTGTGTTTGAGGGAAGTATGATAGATGGTATGCTGAAGCAGGGATATGCTAATCTAGTAACCGCCACCCTGGTTTCTGCTTCTCTCTTGTAATCCTTCCAAATCCTCCTAGATCAAAATTACCCAATGAAATAGCAGCCCAGCTCGCCATCAAATCTTTCCCCCAAATTTCTACAAAACCTTTAATGAGCGAAGCTTACCCATTACACTGCCTTAACTTACCATATGTAGTCGAGTATTCTAGTGCCACTTCACCTGGAGCTACCGATCCCGGTTTACAACTCATACTGGCAAAAAACCAGTACCTAACCCCTCTACGATGACATATCCATGGCCCTCCCCCCCATACTCCATACCTGTACAGTATATGTTCCTCCAATCCCCCCCTTCCAAGGCCTTTATCATTCCCCTCTTCAACCAAACATGTCCACAACCACACCACTCAAACCCACGCCCTCCTCATCTCACCCTACCACAACGACTACTGCGAGCTCAACCAAATAACAATAGCCAGGGCACCCCTGCACGCAAGAGCAGACGAAGCCCAAGAGTACCACGGGCAGTCGTATCATGGACAAGATCGAAGACGCGCATGGAGGCGGTGGGAAGGAGGGAGGGTATAGGACTGATGGTATGATGGAGATGAAGGGTGGTGGCGGAAGCGGCTAGGTTGGGAGGTCGGAAGTGAGTAAGGTATTGGGGGAGTTGGATTATGGTTATCTTTCGGGGGTGGGGAACCATTTTAGGGTTGTGGTTTGAATTTTTCAAGGGGACGGGTGAAGTTTGGCTAGGGTTGGTGAACTTCGGTTGTTGTCGATTGGGCAATTTTAAGTCATTGGCTCTCTTCAGATTTAATCTTTGTCTCAAATTAAATAAAAATTCACCACCGGGGATAACCAATCCGGCTGGTTACAAATAATTCTGGGCTAAAGAGATTCTGGAGGTATCATCACGAGTGATAAAGGATGAACACGTAAGGGATGAACCACTAAACGTGCTCCCTTTTTTTTTATTTTTGATTACTTTATCATTTTCAGAAATACGCTCGTTGTTATCTTTATTTGTACTTGTGGCCTTTATCTTGAAACCACCTGGCCACCCTTACCATAACACGGTACCGTATTCATCTCGTATTAGCCTGCAAGGGCCAATTCTCATGCAGTAAACATCTGAGCTATTGGCCACATGGTTGAAAAGACACTAGATGGTTACACAATACATCCCTGCACGTCAGCCCCCAACACACCGAACAGCAGATGTATAAGTTCGCCTCCCCCCTCCTCATTTAATGTCCTTCACTTATGACTCCATAATTAAGATGTCACGAAAAAAGATCATAATAATCGGCGCTGGAATAACCGGTCCAACTCTCGCCCTCACTATCCTCAAAAATCCCGCCCTAAAGTTAATGTACGAGCCGATTCTCCTAGATCGACAAACACGGGACACGTACGCTCAAGGCGCAGGAGTAGTTCTCTCTTCCAACGCATTACACCCCTTGATAAACCTAGGATTGAAGGACGGGCTATGGGAGATTTCACAGGAGGTAGTGGAGATGTCGATTTACCGAGACAAGAGATATTTAAATTCGATGGTCACACCAAATTGGAGTCCTGACATTGGTGGCGGGACGGGGTTGCGGGTTGTTGAAAGGGGGGCCTTAATGAAGTTACTTGTTGACGAGGTGTGTGCAAAGGGTGGGGAGGTGCAATGGGGGGCAAAGGTCGTGGATCTGGTCGCCCGGGGAGACGGGGTGGAAGTGGTGATAGAGGGTGACGCGAGTGTTTTTGGAGATCTGGCCGTTGGGGCGGATGGTATTTGGTCTGTCGTTCGGAAGTCTATTATCGGCGAGGGCTGGAAACCTGCATTTATGAACTCTAGCGGGATATATGGGATTTATACCCCAAAGGAGAAAACCGAGTCGTCCCAGGGATATATCGTTCTGTTAGACGTTGCTGGGCTCTCGACATGGCCACTTCCGGGTGGTAAATACTTTTGGACCATTACTGTACCAGAGGCTACTCCACCAACCAGTAAATCGACGACGGAGAAAATAGCCGAATATCCGAACGCGACGATAATCACCGGGGGATATCCCTTGTCGAGCACCCTTGATATCCTTTCTCGTCTATCCACAACCTCTCATCCATCCCTCCCTGGAGGGGTCTGTGCAGAGCTCTGCCAACGCAGCTCCCGAATTGTTCGTGCACCCCTGTACCAGCTCGTCTTCGAGTCAACACAGATAGTAAATGCCACATCAAACATCGTTCTTACCGGAGATGCTGCTAGAGTTATGCTTCCTACAAGCGGACAAGGAGCTTGCATGGGCATTGAGGACGCAACCGTTCTTGCCAATTCGCTGCTCAATAACAGTAGCATCAGAGGTGCACTAGCGGAGTATGCCAATTCGCGTGTTCCACGATCAAAAAGCATCGCCAGCCAAGCTTATTGGAGTGGTGTTGTGTTTATGGCAAACCGTTGGGTTGTTAGGGTTGCAAGAGACTGGTTAATGGGTATTTTACCGAAGGGGAGAGATGCTAAAGAGTAAGTCTTACTTCCTCTTTCCGTTATCTATATTCTCTGTATCGGGGGAGAGCTAATATTGTTCCGTAGGATGTGGGAGAAGGAAGGGAAAGTCCCAAAGGATCCTATGGCGTGGTTGTATGGTGTGAGGTTGGAGGTCAAGGTTGAGGGCAAGGAGGGAAGTGTGGAGGTAGTGCGCAGCTGATATGATTGAAGAATTTCTTGGCTGCACTAGCAGAAACAGATAGATCAGGCTTGAACACCCAATATGATGAAGATTTTAGAGAGCATGTGCAAATTATTTCACCGAACCGAACTCGTTTGGAGAATCTTCAATCCCGACGCCTACCTCCAAAAAGAGGTTTTTATTGGCATCTCGCCAAAGTAGTCAAGGAAGTCCCGCCAAGTCGAGTAGGTTAACGAATTTTTATCGAGCGGTAAATATGGTAGGTGGTGACATTTCTGCAATCCCTGATAGTCTCGAACTTGTATCAGATAATTAGACGTAAATTTGCTTATCAAGGAGTGGCTTCTTCGGTTTAGACGGTTCTATTCACTCTAACACCAAGAATCTCATCTCAGAGGCCTAGCAATCGTTGAGTTACTGCTCACCTCAAGTTATTGACGTAAGTTTAATGCCCATGAAGTGCTTGACGGGCCTCTATAATGTAAGCATTGAATTAACACTGTGTTCCTCCCCTAGAACTTAGATATCAAAAGGAGCAAAAAAAGAAAAAGTAAAGTTGGGGGGGGGGATGTACCATGAATTACTACCAGTTAATCAGTAGGCAGGCATCTTCATGATATCCTGGTAGTTGATTTGTCTTGAGGGTTGAGGAGATAGGCATTGGAGATTAGAAAAAGGAAGATGAGAAAATCAAGCGGAAGCGAGTAGTAAGGAGGAAGCAAACTCAAGAAAAACAAGAGGGAGATGACAACAAGAGAGAATCACGCTTATTTCACCCAAAAGTGATGGTGGTGACAGGATTTGTAACGCTGACGACGTCAAAGTAACGCCGTGACCAGGAACATGAGTGATAAAATATGAAGCACAACGACAGTGGTTCCCTAAATTCACAACCACATTCCCTGCCATATCTATGGTTCGACTGAACTTGTAAAGCTCTCAAGTTTAATTGAGGGAAGCCCCCAACCACCCCGTGAGCTTTCTCACGAAAGACCACATTAGGATTTCGAGATGTTAGCTTTTATCTATGTCGTTGGCAAAAAGAAGTGCATAAAAAAACCACCCCCTGACACTATTCTCTCTACCACGGCCTCAGGGCGCTAGATGTTAAGTTGAGACTCGGAAGAAGCCTTTAGATAGATGTACGTGGTAAAAAAAAAACTTCTCTATTTGGGACTTTGTAAGGTGCTCGTGATTGTAATCGGATGGAGCCTATTCATGATATTCACCCTATGAACCTTGCTATAAGCTTCTACGTTAAAATTTAAGATATGAATATTAGATTGATAAAACAGGCCCCTCTGGCATGAGCGAATGTATCATATTAGCATGCTGAAGGGGGTCTCCGTACCAACCGGTAAACAAAACTTTTGTCTCCATAGACATTTGTAACGGTTAGTAGAAAACAGTTTCCTGATTTCTGCTGAGACCCCCGAGTAACGGTGGGGTATCCCCTACTCTTTGGTCTATGAGGCATCCTTGGTTGATAACATGAGTCAATATCAACTAAGTTACTGGTACGGCTTACTATTCCTAGTGGATCATGGATAACACTTGGTTTGAGAAACATCCATTAAAGGAAACCCTCAGCAAAAGCGTCAAGACTGCGCCTCAAAAATCGCCGCCTTTCTCAGAATTATCCTTGATGGTAAAAGTTGGGCCTCGTTAGAAAAAGGGAAATTCCTTCGAGCCCATTTACTGTACAGTCAGCGGCATGTCTCGAGAATCTAAACGCTAGTGACCAGGGCTAGCAGGGCTAGGGCTAGACTGTATGCTTTCAGACAGCAGGATGTATCATATGTTTTTATCAAATTACCGATATGAGTCTCAGTTGCAGTAAAGTTCGGCAGTAAGAGGGTTTTCTTCAGACGTGGTGGCATCGGCATCTCGGCCTACTTGATGTTACTAGAATCTCTTGAACCTGGGGGTTTCAATTGGTCCGTGACGGAAAGCCGGAAGCCCTCGGGGGCGGGTCATATTCGTAATTGACTATCTCTCGAAACGGTTTGATGTAAAGACTACTGGCTGAGCTTTCGAAAGTACCACCGTATTATTTCGAAAATAACGAACGGGGCCGGGCTCGGCATGCATGAGAACAGAGAACTATGAGATATGAGAGGTGCTTGGCACATGCAGACCTATTCAAAATATAAATATGATTTTTTTAATGGTTGTTAAGAGAGAGTATCTTTCAGGATAATGAAAGCCTGATTGCTTCAAGTTCCTGTACGCCTTTCAGAGGGCATAATACTAAGCGTTCCATATGCCCAGGTTGATGGCAGGTTGAGCAAGTTATTATATGTTGCTCTTTCAAAGTACAAGGCTTGATTCCAGGCCGACAAGACTGTTGCATATTTGTATTTGGGAGTATTGAAAGGGGCATCTTAAGGGTATAGAGATTTGGGGAATATCATATCAGTCACTACAAGTAAGATATCCTGCCTCTTAGGGTACCTCCCCAAGAATCGAGATCTACTCGTACGGTATTCGCCATGAGTAATACCTGTAGACAAAAAAAGGAGTGGGGGAATGCACGTGAACTATACTGTATCTGTGTTGTGGAGCTAGATCGGCTTGCCATCACTCAGTCACCGCTGCTTAGGTTGCGTTAGACATCAGTCGAGGTGGGCACAACCTGTGCCAACTCTTGTAAAGCGCGTGTCCAGCGCGTCTGCCGGTGTTCAGTGTTCGCTCAAGTATAGGAAGACGCATCAGCCTTGTTGGTTTTATGATAGCACTCCCCACAAGGTAAGAATCGAGCTTCGAACGGGAAGCATGCAGAAACGCGTCATCAACCAGTTCAGTCCTTGAGTACGGTACTGTACTGTACACCCTACACACCCCACTTATCGCCCCTCATTAGTACTGTACGATTCAGAGAAGATTTCTCTCCCGCATTTTGTTTTCGTCAGATGAGACATTTGCCTCATCAAGACTCCTGAAACAGGATGAAATCCTCAAGAATGCCTGGTGCAGATTAGACTACTGCATGGATCCTATTTTATTTTTTTATATTTTTTTTTGTGGGGGGGCAGGAGAGAGGAGGGGAGGTAGGGTCGGGGGGGAAAAAAAAGCAGTGAAGTCACAGTGAGATGGAAAGACACAATCTCTTATCGGATAAACGGACCTTCAGCCTTGGGACTAGGAGACTAAGCACATCTAGCGGGTTGGTTCTCCGATGGGCGGTGCAAAAGCGGAACCAGAATACCATGCAGGTCGTGGTAGTTCTGAATTCCCCGCTTTTTGATACTACAGTACTCAAGTATCATGCATGTTTATTCCTAGCCTGATACTGTATTCGGGTTATAAACACCATATCCTGTGCAGTCCTCGAGCGCAGTACTCCACTAACCCGGTTTCTTCGTTTCTCAGATCCCAGATGCTGGTACTGTGCAATTACTGTGTCTCTGTTTTTCGGTTGCTGGAAAACCTGAATCCGGGTTTCAACATTTTCTATCCAGGAAACGAGTGATTTTCGAGTAACATAAACTTGAGTCCTGCGCACTCTGTTGTCCAGAGAAAATGTCACTTCAACACCAATTCATATTCGGCAGCCTTGTCAAAATTGTGTCATCTTCAGCCACTCACAGCTTTCCTGTCAACCGGGCCACCCGCGTGGAAAGCTGTGGTCTGAGACAGTGTGAGATGGCAGTACACGCTGTGGGCATCAACCACATTGGAGGAATCCCCGAAGATTTTGATGGCAGGTAGACTGTGCCTTTACTCGAGCAGTGTTGGATTTCTTGTCTGGTTGGCGTTAAAACCGCAGTTCGGTCAAAAAGGGTTTCTTCTTTGCTTTTCTTTCCCACTTCGCACAGCAGCTGTCTCAAGGCACCTGCATAAAGTAGATTACTTATTATTGTATTCAAGGATGATATTATGTTGTTTTTAAAAAAAAAAAAAAAAAAAAACTTGAAGACTGATTACTAGTAATGTCGTGACGTTTGTAAAATGGACTGCTATTGCATATCACCCAAATTCCGGCCAGAGCCTCAGAAATTTTGTGGTATGCAATAGCAGTCCGTTTTACAAACGTCACGACATTACGAGTAGAGTGCGGGCGCCTTGAGGAAGCTTTGTTTAGACCCGTCACCTCATCTCCTACTGTAGGCTGGAGTAAAAAAAAAAAAAAAAAAAAGCGGATAGTGTACCGTATCACTTCTTAAATAATTTACAATTTTTTGTTTTGTTTTGTTTTGTTGTGTTTTTTTTTTTGATTTTTTTGATTGAACTGTGACTTACCAATTTTTGAGGTATTTTTCAGGATGATATAGACATTTGGTGGAAACTGTGAGATCCTGCTGCTAAGCGCACTGATCAACGTGCTCTTCCGGATTGCCGGGATTTTGCAAGACCGCCCGTTTGGTAGCATGCGGCATTCGCAGAAAACTGTCCACTTTGTACTACCTATCATATTTGGGGGTGTGCTATCCTATGTAAATCGGAAACAAGGATCATGTTTTCTGATATTTACTGACTGCCCATCGAGTGCGATACATTACCATACGGCAGTTTACAGTACCATGAGGTACGGTACATACTACTTGTATAAAAAGGTTGGACCTTGCTACCGTACTCTGATAACTTAATCAAGTTACTTCTCATATTAGCCAAAAGGCAGTATGTAAAGTTAAATCAGCAGCTGGGCATCACATCAAACTTATTCCCCCATGTCAGATAACAATTCACGCTCGAAAGAAAAAAGGCACAAACCTAGAAAGTTTTTGCTGGATACTTATTGTAAACTAGGTACCACTTCATGCGCGGGAGGGAGCTTTTTTAATACGCGAGATAAACAACGGTACAGTACAGTACAGTCACCGTGTTGAGTTAAATCAATCAATGATAATAATTGCAATTCCCCGAAACACTTTGGCAAAGGGTGAGAAGTGATCTTCCATCAAGTTGCTCTTGGAAATACTACTACCAGACTACAGACAGGTTTGAGCTCGAATAAATAAATCCGAGTTTATAGACATAACATCGTTTATTTTAGAGCCGGGTGGTGACAGTTTTTTTTAATATGTGCATCCTGCTCTAGAATCAAGAGACCACTCCCTTATTATTACCAGGTGACTCCCAGACCATAGCCGAATCTGCGCGCGCCTTCTTCAAGTGAGACTAGCTTACTATAGTAACCTATGACAGACCCCATTGAAATAACAATGGGAGTAGCATCAAAAGAAAAAAAAGAGGGACACAAGACACTTCTTGCGGACGCTGTATTACCAGCTCTCATCTAGACTTCGCCATCTACCTTTTGCAGTTCCCACTCTACTATCTGGTCCTCATCGAAGATGGCTCTCACCACTTTTACTGAACCCCCCCGAGTAACAATGTATCGAACCACCTCCATAACAATCAGGATAACGAGCGTGCCAACGGCAGCATACCCGCCACCTGCAATGGCATCCATAAGCTGCAATCTGTGCCGATTTGATGTCAGCAGTACCACAGGATTTCGGGAAGATGAATCTTACCCAATTTGTTTCCCGTTACCATTTAGAGCCCCGCCCGGAATAGTTGTATATCCGTCAAGGTGAGCAATATCGGCCCTGTCGCTCGATTAGATCATTGTTATGAGAAAGTATACTTAGCCTAACCTACCGCGCGAATATACCAGTTAAGCACATCCCCACGAAACCAGAAACACCGTGAATTGCGAATATGTCGTTCTTGTCAAGCATATGTTTGCTCAATCCATTAGCCAAGTTCGAAAAAACTGCACCAAGTACCCCAAAGCATATAGCAGTATGCAACGGCACCTGAAAGTCTTCTTGTTAGCACATAGATAGATGCAGTGACGGAGGACACAAATAAACGCATCTTACGTAGCCCGCAGCTGGCGTGATGGTTATTAAACCAGAGACGACGCCATTACAAAAGGCAATAATGGACAGTCTTCTTGGTCGAGATGGCTGTCTCGCGCTTCCCGATACTTTACGTTCAGTGTCATATTTGGAAAAAAAGAATTCACAAAAACACCATGTCAAGCCGCCTGAGCACGCTGCAAGATTTGTCGAAATAAGTGCTGAGACTGTTCTCAAGCTTACTCCTAATGTTGAGCCTCCATTGAAGCCCATCCAGCCTATCCAGAGCAAGACAGTACCTAGAACGACGTGGAAAACATTGTCGGGGTTTCGATGATCTTTAGGGAAAGCGGCGGCCTCTGCTGCTGATTCTACTTCACTCTGGGAAGGTATAACGTTAGGGCCATGCATTTCTTCTGGCACTTCCTGTTCTTGACCCTTCTGAGGCTCCTGTTGGCGCCTCCGCTCAGTAGTCCCCTGCCTTTTGGCCAAGACCGACCAGTAGAATTGGAATTTCCATTTGAAGAATACCGAGCATACCGCAGCACTACATGCTCCGTTCATGTGCACTGCTGTCCCACCAGCAAAGTCTAGCGATCCTAGTTTATTAGACCAGCCGGACGGACTCCATGTCCAATGTGCAATAGGTGCATAAACAAACGTAGTCCAGATGAAGATAAAGACCAGGAAATGTACTATTTGGTACTTTTGCACGGCGGCTCCACCTATCAGTGAAGCGCTAGGTAAAAGTCAGCGACCGCCAAAGCGTATGGGATGTGTTATCAAGTGATCACTAACGTAAAAGCAGCAAAAGCTCCATGAAAGAGAGCAAAAAGTAACTCAGGGATCGGGGGCCCTTTACGATTCCCGACTGGCCTGGTAAGGACATCTTTCAGAGCAAAGCCCTCAATGCTACCCACGAATGGGTTGTCTGATTTTCCAAAAGCTATGCCGTAGCCAACAAGATACCACTAGCGTTGATAGAGTTACGTTAGTATGGCTTGGCTAAACTAGCCTAGACAGTAACTGAAATAGTCAACCTTACCTGTATTCCTATCACAGACATTGCCAGAAAAGATATCCAGATCATAGACATAGCAGAGTTCCGCTTTGATACGCCCGAATGAAAAAACCCTATTCCGGCTGGCATTAACATCACCAGAGTTGTACTAATTAACATCCAAACTACGTCGGCCCCCTATATGGGACTAGCTGATTAGTACACAACTTGAAATCAGCTTGCTGCTAAGAAAAAAGTATGCAAACCTGAAACCATGCCATCGGATCATTAATTATTTCTTCGGGGTTGGTAGTGACATTTTGCTTTCGCTCATTGACAACATCGAACGTGTATTCATTGCGGTTGGCCATGTTGACTGTCCGATACCGACTGGAGGGTGGGAATTTCTCAGAAGTGGTGGCTACGGGAACCTGAACTTATATCTGTGAGGCCCAGAGGAGCTGAAAACAGCATTTTCGGAGCCAGCCGGTTTGTAAAGGCACCATGAATTGGTGCACCGGCAGCCTCAAGAATCGGTTGAAAAACATCTTCCCCGGACTGGACTATGGTATCCCTAGTGGGGACCCAGAGAACCACTAGTTTTAGCAGACCTAAGCCTTCCTACTGTCGGTTGATCCAAACAGTCGCCCAGAATTGACCAAGCATATCACATACCGTATCTCATACCCAACCACCACCGCCTACATAAGGCTCCAGCTTTCTTGAGATAGTTGAAAATGGAGAATGCCTTGTAAGTTCTGGTGTGTCCTACCTTTGTGATTCTGCTGAATGAGCCTTACTGGTTCCGGCTAGCCTAATCACTTAACTAATATGGTTCTTTCGGAGAGCCTGGTATTTACTATGGTACATACTCGTGCCAGCATTAAAAAAAGTTTGCACGGTACTGCACCAATTCCATTTGCTGCCAAAACTGTTCTGTTTGCTTTTCAGTGGGTTCTGGATAGAGATTTGTGCCTGATGAGGTTGTATAAGCACTAAGTTGCTTCACCAGATGGCTTGCCAGTGTTACCATGTTGTGCTGCCTCATGAGACATATACCACATTATGGTACGACTTGGTCGTTCCAAAACTAACAGAACCAATGAAAATATTCTAGCTTATCAGAGGTGTACGGTACTCGTGGGGTGGGCTAAAAATCGGAAAACTATTTCTGCCAATCCTAGGCAAATCACTTTAGACACAAGCAGTCTTATTTTTTATTTTTTTTATTTTTTATTTTTGCTGATCCCTTCCGAGTATTTTCATTCCCCACAGCAAGAATAAAGTTTGCGCCTCGAAGTTAAATTGACTTGGGGGGTAGTTCTAGCCCCCTCCATAAAAGGCGTGCCCAAGATATCTGTAAGTTATCGAAAACGGGTCTCTTATCGCTAGACTGGTGTTCTAAAAGCTGCTCTCCTCGCTCTATCGTACTCATAGATAACAATCTCTACTCCTTGAAACCTCTCCCAAAATCCCATCCCAAACAAACCAAGACAAATATTCGGCATTAGGCTTGTTATAAAACCTAATATCTTTACCTCTTTTATCTTGCGTAAGTATCTAAGCCCTTGTGATTCGCTTTTTAATATTTGTGCCGTACTTTCAGCTAATCCTGTATTTCTCTTTGGTAATAGCAACTCAATCAGGCTTCGACCTCACACAGATACAGTAAGTTAGGGACAAATCAACGACAAAATTATTACAGTACTATTCCAGTAGACGAGGCTACTCTGCCGGACGTCAGTAATAGCTCCTTGGATTATGGTGAAGCTCATTAACAAAGGAGTTAGCAGAACACAAACCATCGTCACCCTCTAGGTAAGGGATCTGCTGTCACACCCACAAATTAACCATCTATTCGTCAAAAACACTATACAGTAGAAGTGATGTAAGACCAGAATAAGCCTATCTGTGTGCAATCTGACCCCTGAGTACCGTGTAGGTCAACCTTCATGAGAAGCGCTCAGCCCAAGTCAGAAAAAGGAAAATCCTTGCCTCAGGGCAACGACCATCGGCAATCACCAACCCGGCCGATCTCGGGAGGGATCTCGCTGCTACGTCAGAATATAAATCCAAATCTCACGACAACCGATTCTGAAAACGGTGGTTCATCGGGGAGCTCTCCTTACCCTTCTGGCGAAACTAGGCCTGTTATTCCTCCAAAAGACCATAGGAGAGGGTACTCCAGGAATAGCGCGGAACTTAAACACGGCATCGGTATGGAGCTTGTGACAGACCCTGATGCGCCGGGGTTTTCCGATCAACCGTTCATACACACGCTCCACGATCAATGGGATCTCGAAATAGACCTGATAGGAGGGGACGGGGATATGAAGCAATATCTATTGCTTAAGGTGAAAGCTCAGTTCATCGGCCAGTTGTCACAACGGTTGGGAGAGAGGGTGAATACAAGAGCCAACGAAGCCGAGGGCGACACATGTACCAAACTCTCTATCCACACCAAAAAGCCAGATATTCTACTGGCAATTATAAGCGTCGTGCACGGAGTTGATCCAACCTGGAGTATCGATTGTTTTGAGGACTTTTTCAGTCTGGCCACAACTTGTTGGGAATTCGGATGTCGCACTGACAGGCTCGGGAGTCTCCTTAAGGATCGCCCAACTTGGCCACCGGACGATTCTAATGGAGAAAATCAAGCACCTATTGAGCAGTGGATATTCGCAGCGCTGGTTTTCGAGATACCAGAAATGTTTGAAGGCGCTACTCACAAGATGGTGATGAACCCGAAGCCTGAGGGTACCTCACTAGAGCCCGTAGAGTCCCTCCTTCCAGTGTACCTGAGTGGTAAGTTCCATATGTTTCTATCAGTAACACCATAACGCCATAGTTACTAACTTGAGCGGTAATTGTCACCACAGAAAAAATCGAGGAAAAGGGGATCGAGATCTCAAGGGACATAATAAGTTGGGTCAGAACTCATATAAAAGAGTATCTCGATCAACCGGAACGGGACCAGTCAGGACACACCGAGTGGGCGGAATTCGTCATAGCTATACACAACTGCTTGAAAAGCGTGGGATGTGATCTCTTGGGTGGTGCTGACCAGGAAGACAAAAGTCCGAGTGCAGCCCATCTGCTTGAGGCCCTTGAGAGTCTTCCACTTCAACCGCCAGCGGCGAATACCGGGGGAGCTGACCTAGACGTCCCAACCCTGATAGCAGACAGTAAAATTGCACCATCTCACGCTTCAGGTTCCTCGGGTTCCTCTGGCTCGTCAAATCCGGCAAGTGTCATACCCCCGAGACGAGCCAGGACGGGATTAGTGATAGCCAATGCCGTTGTGGATTTATGGAGCAAAAGGACAGCCTTTTCGGAAAAGATAAAAAAGGCGGGATCGAGAGATTTTGATGAGGGAAAGTACATCAGGCTCGTGAAGAATCTACATGAAAGGCTCAGAAAGGATAAGCTCCGGTGGGATTTTAAGGGGTTTGACTTAAAGCAGTTCGTGCCGTCTACGGACGATCCACAACGTTCTCCGGGGATGAATACTGCAGAAGAAAATGGGACTCACTAGCACGAATGAAATAAGCTTACTCATAGCGATGAAGCGCCTACCATAGTTTGAGGAGACGGAAAACTGAGATTGGCGATCTGACTTCTCTACTGCTTTTTATTATTCCCCTCCACCACCAATTACGTCAAAGGAGTACTTAAAAATTCCCCGTTTAAGATCTGTCTACGGTTTTTTTTCTTTCCTGAGGGGGCACTGCGGGGGCCTTCCCTTCCCCTTTAGCGAGCGGAACATCAAGCTGGATAGTGATGGCCTCGAAGGTAATCCCAGATATTGGGCATGGCATGTGGTGGTTCTTTGTTAAAAAGTTCTTTGTTTCTTAATTTCTACTAAATTTCCAAAATTAGCGCTGTTTGAAAGCTTTTCTCAAATTATACTTCTAGGAGTTCCTCTAATTTCATATCTCTCGTTCCTACTTTTTATTTTTATTTTTACCTCCGCATAAGCATTGCCATTCGAGAATAAGTTATATGCATAAATCTTCCAAAACCAATATATATTTTTCGAAGTATGATATCGTACAAATGCATTTATATACCGCATTTCACCCGCTGACTTAATGAACTAGATTATCTTCTCCCTTGGTGATTCTGTAGCGGGGAAGAATTTCGAGTGATACCTGATGATCACAACTACATCCACAGCAAACAACAGGATATCAGATAACTTGTGATTCCTTTGACAACCTGTTCTAGTACAGCTACGTGGCATAATTTAGCAAATTTCCCATGAGACAAGGCTGGCATAACTTGCCAGCTGACTTGACACTTTTTCTCATTCTTTTCCCTCGGATTGGGCTTTTCACATGATAAGACTTGTGTGAAGGGGGCTACAGTATGTTGTTTTTTTTTGTTTCGAGGAAGCACTAAGACTCTTAACTGTCCATTGTGTAAATTATCAAGCTATCAGATTGGTCAAAAAAAATAAATCCAACAACCTGCAATGTCCTAGGACACCTGCAGCGCCAAAAAAAGGCTTATGAAAGTTATACTTGCATATCCTTCGAGTTATTATTTAGCACATTCAATTAGCCATCAGAATCGTGATACGAAAAATGCCTCTTCAAAATCTTCCGCTCTCCCGATAGATAGGACTGCAACTGGTTTGTGATTATGCTTCTACCTCTTGAGGACTTAGGGGTCCGAGCGACTAGAATGGTCAAGCCTACCTCTACACAAGTGGCGAATCCACCCTCGGCAGTTTTTCTTATGTTAGTAGCACAGTAAAGGCCCAAGAACTAAAGGCGGTATAATGGCATGTATAGAATCCAGATTTATGAGACCTCTGAATGGCTACGGGAAGAGGCAGGCCCTATTTATCAAACGTGCAACTCGTGCGCCGTAAATTTCAAGAAGATTATTGTGTGAGTGGTGTTCAAAGAATATCAACTCGAGAAAAAGAGACAGCGGGGGAGATCCTGATGCCACAAAGATCCGGGTTCTACCCGTAACAAGACCACGCCCGGCCTCCTGATGAATCCAGCCTACCACTTCCCACGGTCTGGATAGATAAAAGCGCAATCTCTAGCACAATATAAAAGCTTAGAACATCTACCAAGTCATTAAGAAATCTTGTTTCTGCCTAAACGCACATCACCAGTGGGCCCTATCTCCGCGTCTGGATAATTTGTCCTCAAGTCAGATTTCGAAGAGGAGATGGGGAGTTTGAGTGTTCTCAACCATAACGTACCGTAAAATCTGGTCGTTAATGAACTGGCCTGGACTAGGACAGTTTGCAATCGATGAAGTTTCTGAAATTGATGATAGGCTAAATATCTCTTCTTTTCAAAAATTTCCAAAAGCTTAGTTTTCTTAGTACTGGAGATTCTAAAAAGTCCTAGTCCAGGCCAGTTCATTAACGACCAGATTTTACGGTACTGTATCTTAACCTTGAAAAGAAGTGCTTCGGCGTTAAACACACGGGGGGACAGTTAATTGCGGGGTAATTCTTTCCCTTGACTGTTTTCCGGCACGGAATCGATAGCCTGGCCTCGACGTGTACCATACAGACCATACGGTTACCTTGTAGCTAGGCATAACAATCCAACAATTTCCATACATAGGAACTAATCGAGAATGGGTATTTGCTTGCAGCATCTTTTCCGGAGATCTTTTCCGGGGAGATGACCCTCTGCTGGGACTTATTTAGAGCTAAAGCACTCCCTGTATGGTCATCTCACCAAAGGGGAAGAACAGTCCAAGTTATTCGCTTTGGCTCGAGAGCTGAGAGAGGTGACCTACATAACCACCGGTATACCCCCAAGTTAAAGAAATCACATTAAAAATACTGGCAAACTGGCGACTTGAAGTATTCCCCTCCATTCCTGAAATCCTTGTAGTTGTACGGTGCCCCAGGTCATTTGGTATATCCAACGCATACGTGTGGCCTATATCTCGGCTTAGGTTTCTCCGGGACAACATCGTAGTTAACCAAGACCACTGCATTCTATCTCGGCCTACGACCAGAAATTCCCCTGCAATTCGTAAACACCTCGTCAAGCCCTGGTGAGTTACTGGGTCCGGGGCTGAGTTTTCTGGTTGGCTCTTAGAAGCGGAGTTTGCCGTCTGAGAAAATATGATACGCGAAATTGACCCTTTGGTGACAAGTCACGAATCAGATGCTGTAAGACTCGAGCAGTGGCTTTTGTGCTTCTTTTAATGGTTTTGCGATGTTGTTGGCTGTAGTTGGTAAAATGCCTCAAAGCTAGGGCTACTTTAAAGTGTTATCAGTGACCCAGAAGCCGACCATGCGAAATTGACCACTTGGTTTCAAAGGCTCACATATATCGTATGATACTCGCTATCTCAATCTAATATAGACAACTTAGTCTCCGCACGTTTTATTTCACCTTTTGCCCACGAAAACCTCCTGCTCCAGTAGTTTCCTTCCGATCCTGGTCCGGCACCTATTATCTGCAACCCCGCTCTCTTAGAAGCTTAAGTTTTCCACAACCTTGTACGGCAGATACAAATATTTTAATCTTGAGAGGAGAAAACAAACTACTATGCCAGCGTGGTAGTAGCTCAAGCCTCTCCCCTGGCAAAAGCAGAGCGCGAGTGAGAGCTCATGCGGCCGATGCTAACCTCCCCCAGACCCATACAGAGCCGGTAGGTCTCAAAAAAGAGAGCCCTAATAACAAGGCAAGATATATTTAAGAAACGCCAAACTCCTGCAAACTTTGTGCTACATTACTCAATAAGCCCGGGAAGTTTTCCTGGCATCCTGGATGGCAGGCCCTCCCGGGTCTGCACCAGACACATAATGGGCCTAATGTCTGGGCCTTGTGGCTCAAGATGTGGCTGATAATACACATTACGCCACAGACTCCCTATCGTATCCCCTTTCTAACCTATAATTCTCCAATCGAAAATCTGGCCCGAAAAACATATCAAATTTTCCACATCCCCCAATCAAGTCCATCAAGTGGAACAAATGTTTTCCCACATACTATACCTAGAGAACAACCATTACCAGATAAATACTTCGCACCCCCCAGGCCCCTCGCCCCCACCCCCCCAAAAAATTGAAATAAAAATGAAAAAAGCATCACATTTGTTACGCATCTTAAGGGGGGAGCAGACGAATGAAGCGCTAAGAGTGGAATTACTCTGAATAGAGCGCAGTTAGACATGAGAATATAATGAAATATGTAGCCTGCAACAACTACGGAATCTAAAGGAATCGCCACGTGCTCTAGGAAAGAGGCAAAAGCAAAGAAGCACTCCGGAAGTAGTAGGAACTCAATAGAACCACTAATAAATCGAAGGAACAATTTATCATTATCGCAAACAATTCACAACCGTCTTAGGACCTGAGCCCTGAACCGCATGACCATGCAGGGATGCATAGTCGAATAGGTCGAATAGCGTAAAGCCTGAAGAAAAGAACGTCGCGTAGGTATGTCCACACATGTTATACGGAATTCAATATCCACCAAGCTACCACCCCTAACTATAGTCCAGGAACCAAGTCCTGGAGTATCGCGCTGTATGGACACGAGATATGTAGAAGATTCTGACAGGGCTGACGGGGATTTCCGAGCAGTACAGGAGGGTTGGAAGTCCTCATCAGGACTCTAAGTAAAGGTGGAACCTTATGGTTGAACTTGGTAGAAATCTGTCATGAAGTATGATTGTTCAAAAAGCTAACTTAAACATCATTTCTCAAATCTCATTATCTCCTGGTAGCATACTGTACTAGTGGTTAATCATGGGTAACTTCCAGTAGACCTTAATAACAAAATTCCTAAATTGGGGCCAGCCATGTCTCTTCACCAAAACAGTACCTCTGAAGGTTTTGCTAATAAACATTGCCCCCCCCGGTTATCGAATATCACCAATCAAATTCATTTAGGTGAATATATCATACTTGTGGTGTTCTTGATGACAGAAATTTGAAAATTTAGAAATTTGCGCCTTTCATACTATACCTGAAGTTATCCAATGGCTATAATGGGTGGGTGACAACCGCTTGACCTCGTGAATACTATATTAAAATTCATCTGGCGATTTCCTCTGTTGGGTGGATGCGTATCTACAAACACCAGTATGCTTCCCGCCATTTTTGCAAACAGTGAGCCGGAATGAGCAGAGCTTATGGTCCAATTAAACCTTTTTGGTCCCTGACGAGTGATGTATTGTGAGTTCGACCTAGCGGCTTTATTCAACACAATACACAGCCAATACTACCAGTCCGGAATAATAAATCACATCTAAATTATCAAGGGTATGGCCTACCCGTACAGTTTATTTTATATATATAACTTAGCTCCAAACAGGCAAATAGCCATACCTGACAAACAAGTTCCTGCTCTTCACGTTACTTGCCCAACACAATTTTTGTATCATATATAAAATTCATATTTATTGCTATGTCGATAGGACCCAGAAGCATGAGTTGTATAGCAACAGAGGAAAGCTGAGTTCCACCAACAGGTAAACGCATACGTAACATCATATCCCCAGGATCCACTAGAATACTCTTAATTTATGCACATCCTCCCTGCAAACCTATAGTATTTAACTTGAATAAGAGCAACACGTCTCAGGACGTCTAAATTTCCCTTGTGGGGTAAGGCATGGTTTTTTTTGCTGGCATTTTCTCCCGTCCCCGCCAAAATAGGAAACTCAGACGTCCTGAGACGTGTTGCTCTTATTCAAGTTAATACGGTATCCCTATGCATCCTCTTCCTCGCTGACTTCCTCACTAACTTTCCCAGCCGCCTTAGCATCAACCCAATCCCAAGAAATCCCAGCAACAGCATGGAACTCCTCCCTGTTCTCCATCATCATCTTCCGCATCACCAAAACTTTCACCGGGATTTCATCTCCAACAATGGCCTCGCAGTTATCACTAACGTACGCCAGAGGATCCGGATCCTGGGAAAGCTCAAATCCCGCAACACGGCAGCCAGACGAGGCGATGTAGATGTGCACGCCATGGGCTATGCCACGGATGCCGGACTTGCTGATCTCAGTCACGGTCATTGTGGCCTCTTGGTTGGTAGC
The DNA here is from genome assembly GCA_003788595.2 of Choiromyces venosus 120613-1. Classification (NCBI taxonomy): domain Eukaryota; kingdom Fungi; phylum Ascomycota; class Pezizomycetes; order Pezizales; family Tuberaceae; genus Choiromyces; species Choiromyces venosus. The sequence goes on from ML120358.1 coordinate 220,136, forward strand.
CACCAGGTTCTCTGGGTCGGTGGCGCCGTTGTTTTGGGTCTGGGTGAAGTGGACGGAGCGAAGGATGTTGGGGAAGAACAGGGATAAGTTAGAGTTCGTGCTCGAAGACATTTTGTTTGAGTTGGTAAGTGACTTGGTTTGATTTATGATTGGTTTGTGCTTCTTTTGTGGTGTTGTGATAGTATTCTATAATGGTGGGTCCCCCTAATAACGGACGGAACCAAAAAAACGGAAACAAGGGGAATAGGTTTTAGGGCAAAGGACACTCACTAGCGGCAATGTGTGGTTCGCACACGGGTTATTTTTGTTAAGATTGATGGGGAAAGTATTAAGTCAGAAATGAAGATAACTTTTATATCCGTACTATTTGTGAGCTTTTGGTGGCCGACGCTTAAATAGTAAAGTAGCTTTTTGGTACTCTTGGCGGATTTTTCAAATCGGCCATTTACTATCTGACTTTTCAAGATTGGTTGTTCGCTGTTTTTCATAGACGTGAACACTATCAAAAGATTTTCACCCCTTGACATTTCATTAGATCTTAGAGGTTCATACTCAAGATCTAACGAGTGAAACTTTATGATAGATTACAGTAACTCTTTTGAAGTCAGTCCAAGATGAATCTACCAAAAGAAACCGATGAGCCTTCGAGCTGCCAAAATCACGTGTTCTTCCCTTATTCGCTCAAAACAAATTGTGATATGTGAATTTTAGTGCTCTCACTTCCCACCCGCAATGATATAAACCACATTCACCCTCGTTGGGAGGTTATTTGGGTGTTCTCATCCATCTCACCCATTCTCAGTCGCTTATAGCGAACTAGATCCTCTTGTGTTGAGGAATAAGTTCCCAAATAATTAAAGCTATTTCGTGTTCGGCCATAGAAGGATGAATATTTCGCATCCCGTACGCTCTACGGTAAACAAGCATCTTATCGACCGGTTAGTACTACTGTGGGTGGCCATGTGGGAATCCCGGTTGCTGAACTCTGCTGATTTCTCTTTTTCCTTTTTTTTTGGCACCTCCCTGATCCAAGTTTCTTCTGTACCGTAAAATCTCTTGAAATCCACCATCTCCGTAGGCCCTGTAATCTCCAGATTCAGAGACAAAAGCTCCGAAGAAGGTTTAGCGTTTTCCTGAAACGGTATAGGATCAGCTCTCAGGGCGTGTTGGATCTCAATAACTGGTATTCGCAATCCTGTTAACTTATCTAACTAACCCTATCATGGGCAGATGGGCTGACTTACTGATAGTGGATTTCAAGATATTTTACGGTATTCGAGTAAGACAGTCATAGTGTTAGATAGCCGTTGCCAACTGTTGTCACTCTTTTGTTGGCGGGAGAAGGGCAAGTAACCCGAGAATCACAGAACCATCGAGCAATTGGCTGTTTCCGGAATTCGCAAGGTGGTTTCGGTATTCCGTCGCTTTTTTTCATGTTCCCTTGTTTTTTTCTATGAGTAACTTAGTTTCACGGTGATTAAATGAGAAATTAGCACCCACCCCCCCTTCCGTCCCCCCAAAGCCTACCATTGCCACAAAAGAACACCTTTCCCTTCTCTAGTCAGTTTCAATATCTTTGTTTAGAAGTTTCATAATTTTAACGGTTATGTAACTTTAACATAGCATTCCCCAAAATACTATAGCACCGCCCCTCCTATCGTCACACTCGTGGCACACACATCGCCCATCGCACATAGTACTCGATATCGTACAAGTAGAGTGGGGAATCTGCAGTATCACTGGAAGTCAACCTTGGTAAGCGACTTTGGGATATAAATAAGTTAAGCCTTTCCCACATCTCTTGGCAGGAACTGTGGTGATGATGAGGCTCAATGTGATAAGGGCAAAAGCACGATCCTACGGCAGTGTACGAGAATTCCCTTCAATATTATGGTAACCTTCCGTGATTTCCCGCCGAGTTACATATTTGCGATAGGGCTCATGGCTGTGACAGAATCATGGTATAGCCAACATTAGCGATGTTTGGAAATACCTCACTAAAGACGGTCAAAATACGGTACCGTACGTACAGTATGGCAACCAACGTATTGTTCTCATCACGCCAACCAATATTACGCAAGGATTGGATTGGAGTAAATATTATAGCCTCTCAGGGAGCGGCTCAAAATGAGGAATGAGTTGGGCTGTTCTCGGTTCGGTGATGGTTGTGTTGTGACAATATTTGAGGTTTCTGTGATCAAAGCTGCGGCTGATAACAGGAAGATTTTCGTTAGAGAGGTTGATGCCGTCGGTACAGGAAGTACGAGGCTATCTCCACAATTCGCTGACACCCCACCATCGCAACCGATATTCCCACCAAAAACCATCTTTACCAGATGCCTTCTACACCACCATGCAATGGTCCAAAAGGCGAATGGACTACTTCTACAAGAGTCAGAGTCCTTACTTTATTAGACATGGGTGTTTCACAAAGAGAAGCCTCCTGTCAGACTGGTGTTCCTCATCCAACAGTGAATTTATGGTCCAAAACACATTGTTCTCAGCACAACCATGCTAGCTCCAGATGCCTACCAACACTCATGCAATGTGATATCCAGTGGTTAATTTATCTGCTTCGGAGAAACTGGGAAGAGAGAAAACTCTGTTGGAGAAAACTTGCTCAAGAGGCTGGACTTAGTATTTCTGTGACTATGATTCATTCAATGCTTGAAAAAGAAGGTTATTCATAGTGTAAGGCATGTAAAAAGCCTTTTGTTTCCCAAGAATATCAAAAGGATTGAACAGAGTATGTGATAAAATACCATGATAAACCAATGGAGTTTTGATGAAGATTAATGTATTTAGATGAGTGTTTATTTGATACCTCACATCATAGGTATATATAAGTTACATGAAAACCTGGCAAATGTTACCATGATGACTGTATTCAGTAGAACTACAATAGTAGTTGGGCTTCTGTGATGGTATGAGGTACAGTCAGCTATGATTGGAAATTGTCCTTGGTTATTTTGGAGGGAACAGGTACTTAAGGGTTGACCTGTCAAGATTATCTTGAATAGATCCTTGAACTAATTGTGGGACCTACTTTTCATGGGCTGGATAGCTACAATACTAGAGAGGGAGCTCTCTTTGTTGAGGATCAAGCATTGTATCATGGAACAAAGATTTCATTGGTGGAGGTTAAAAGAGTGATAGGAATCCCAGTTCACCTGAGACCTGCATCATCCTCTGATCTCAACCCAATTGAAAATATTTGGAGGATCTTGAAACAGAGAATCAAAGTACAAGCAGTATTTCCAGGAATGATGGAGAGTATGATAAAGGAAATTAAGGAGGAGTGGGATAAATTGATACCCAAGGCTTGGAATAAGTATATAGATAGTATATCTGATAGGCTTCAGCAGGTTAAGGATCGGAAAGGGATGCAAACTGAATTTTAAGATTTTTTCAATCACTGTATCCTACTCTCCAATCTCTGATTAACAACATACTTAATTTTTACCTCATGATATCTTGTGGTTGTTGAGGTATTAACAATACAAAGCAGTTGGCGTGGTTGTGTTGATAGAGGGTGTCAGCGAATTGTGGAGATAGCCTCGTACTCGGGTGTGTCTGTAAAAATTCGAAAAACTATGTCTGTCAATCCCCTACAAATCTCTATAGAGACTAGGGTTATGTTTTCCGATTCTTATGGACACACCCGAGTAATTGATCTTGTGTCAAGATATTGGGTTGCTATGGGTTCTGGCTTACTGAGGTAATTGTGCATAGGGGAATCCCGGTATGTTTAACTGGCTGCCGTAGACGCATGTTATGTTGTAGTTCTCGTGAGTCATTGTATACAGAGCGATTTCCTCTGTTGTTGTTTTTTTCCTTTTCTTTGAGCTTTAGTTGAGCTATAAACCTGAGTTGTTCATGGTTTCAGATTTATTCTTAGGTCTACTTGTACATTTGTTGTTATTCACAGAGGACCCGCGAAGTGATGGCGAAAGCCTAACTACAGTGTTGAAGATAGCCGCACATCGCAGCCCCATCCCCAGAACGCCTTGATTTACCATATCCTCGAATGATCTATGATACTCCCCCCAAAAGTATCATGTTACACAACCTCGCACATTACAGCCTCTCCCCTGCGAGCATCGCCCCACTAGACGAGCTGGTCCTCACCACCCTCGAATACCGTAAGAACTCGAATAATCGGGCCATGTGCTATGTAGTCCAAAATTTCCTCCTCTGGAAAAGGGGCGAAAAACACACCAGAAAACCTGCTTTCCGAGACAAATAAAAAAGAAAAAAAAGCCAAACCTTACTAGGAGAGGCAACTCCAACGTCCTAGCACATGGTCCGATTATTCGAGTTCTTACGGTATAACAACTCTCCTTGTTCCCTTCTTCCGCTTTGTTTTTTGGTGAATAAAAAATATTAAACAACAAAAATGTCATTCCTACACTCTCGCAAAAGCACAATACCGCCCGTGTTCGCTCCCGCCGAGACAAAAAAGGACACCCCGGCGATTCCTGATCCTCAGGTGTTCACTATCACAACACTGCAACCCGCGGCCTCGGGACTACCCACGGTTTCCCAGTGCGCTGTGCACTTGGAATTACTCGAGGCCTTCACACGGCTGCGTAATCGGGTGTATAAAGAAGAAGCCTTCTCCGAGCTTTTCGGAGAGGACCCGGAGAAGAAGTTGTGGTGGAGGGCTGTGGTTGAGGTAGCTGTCGGGCGGTTCGGGATATGGTGGGAAACGGTGAATGAGGAATTGAAGGTCCGGGAGGAAGGTGAAGCAGGGATGCTGGATAAGAGTAGTGGAATGAAGGTGTTACCAAGAGATTTGTTACCGCCGTTGGATGTGTTGATGGTTTGGCATTCCTATATGCTTAACCCACGGAAGTATAATGAGGACTGTATATGGTTCGGTATGGGCGCGACGATGGATATTGCTTTTCCTTATGAATATGTCGTATGTTGCGCCTACTCTCCCGAAAAAAATAGCCGGCTAATAGCGAGTAGCATGAAGCCATAGACGATGATAAATGGGATTATAAACTCTCCGGACATGCCACACGGTATTGGGAGAAGATCAGCTCTCAAGCGCCTGATATTCTGGAAGAAATTCTGTGGAAGTTACCGCCTAAAAAGACCATCAAGTGTCCAGCGTGCGCGAAAGAGATGGAAGTCTTCATGTGCGAAATCAAGCCCGAGAACCGGAAGCGCGGGTGGATCAGCGAGGAATTCGCGGTTGACTGTGAAGGCTGTGGGATGGACATAACTATGGAGTCACTATGCGCTGAGAAATTCCGAAAAGACATCAAATCACTGATAGAGGATGGGGAAGATTTCCGGCTGAGGTTCGTCTCGTGACACTAAGCCCGAAAGATAAGAATTATTACTAACAAACTCAGAATCACATCCCTCGACCTGCAGGGCGCAACATATCTCCACCCCTCTTCACCTACATCCTTTGACGTCCTCAATTCCCTAAATGCTCTCATCCGTACAACCTTCCCAGAGCCCCCTACCCTCCAATCCCACCCCACTATAGCCTCAATAATCGCCCCGTTAAGCACACACCCTGTCACCCCGCTTTTACAATCCTGCTATGCCGAAACCCCAACCCCCTACTCACTAAACCTCACCCTTGCGGTCCTCCGTCAAGGCTCCTTCGTGGACAAAATGCACCAACAGCTCTGGATCCGCTCCCCATCCCTCATGGGCCGCTTACCGCTAGACAGTATCCCACTAGTCCGCGCCCGCCCCGAAACCCGCAGCGTCGTGCTAATCAATCCCCCGGACACCTCCGGTTTCCTCCAGCGCGCAGTAAGCAGATACAAGTCCTACTTCTCGCTCTTCAAACTGCACCCCGGGAAAATCCTGGTCCCGACAATCGACGTGGACCTAGTCTGGCACTCGGCCATGCTCACGCCCGTTGCTTACCGCGCGTATTGCAAGCATGTGGCAGGGCGGTTCATCGATCATAATGATAAGCTGTCTGAAGATACGCTCGACGATGGGTTTGAGTATACCGCTGCTGCGTTCGAGGAGATTACAGGTGGGGAGGAGTACGGGAGGTGTTTGTGCTGGCATTGTGAGACGGCGTTGAATGAGGGGGTGAGGCCCGGAGGTGGGAAGGAAGAGAGGTGGAAGGTTTGGAAGGTGACGGGGGATGAGAAGGAGAGGTTGGTTAGGCTTAGAGTGGAGTACTATCGGGAGGTCGAGAAGAGGAGGAGGAGTAGGATGGAGGGGTTAGGGAGAGAGGGGTTGTTTGCGGCTATGAAGAGAAAGTGATGATTTTGACGTTTTCTTTTGCATATTTTTCTCTCTTCATTTTCCCTAATTCTGCCGTCTTTCATAAGGGGTAATCGGGCGTTTGGGAATGGTGAATTTTTCGCGGTGGACCACTCTTTTTTATTTTTATTTTTACATTTATCTCCCAAGTTCTTTTACTAGTCAGACATTTCCAGTTTCGCAATACGTGCATTGTTTTCATGCTCTCTACTTCTATCAATTTATCAAATTTATCAAATATTCCCTCAAAGCCACCACATAAACATGAATCCCAGCCAAATTCAGAATCCATGAACCTAACCCCATCACATCTCATCACTCGCCATCCATCCAACCTTCAAACTTTCCAACCCCTTTAAACCCACAACCGCACCTATATACCCCCCCCCTCCTGCTCCTCTTGCCTCGCCATCGCCATCTGACATTCACATATTAGAACCCACACTCCCTACTCCCCCACATTCACAATCAAAAAGAAAGAGTAAGAAAAATGGCATCAACATCAACCCTCCACACCCTCGTTGAAAACCTCCAAAAATGCGAATCCCTCGCGCGAGACGTAAACCAAAAACTCAGGATAGCCCGGGAGAAAGCTAACGCCGTTAGTGGCATGGACAGATGGGAGATAATCCAGCTCGCGGTGGAGCTGGACGAGCTTATGGCGAGGATGTCTGAGGATTTAGGTAAGATTGAGGAGATGGTGGGGAATATTGAGAGTTAAGTTAGTTACCGGGAACGAGAGAGAGGATGTGGGCATGGGTGGTTAGTGGGGGATTTTGTCTATATGTTTGTAATTGGGGATTGGGGGAGGGTTTGGGGGAGTTGCTTTATGGTGATGGGTAGGACTCTGCCCGAACTTGTGGATCTTTTGGTAACACTGTCTTTTGGCCCGGTGTCTCTCGGCACCTAGCTCATGAAATTTTATTTAGATTCGGATTTGTTGGTTGGGAGATATTTCAATTCACTGCCGCCTTCTATCCATCCACTAAAGCAGCCAGAGCCGTGTCGCGCTTTTTTTTTTCTCTGCGCATCACCACTAAAAGAAACTCGTCTCCAGTCCGGCAACTTGAGCACAGTCTTACTGATTGTAAATATTTTAGGAATTGCCCAGTTGCGACTTATGTACTGAATGCTGACGGTGTGCGTAACTGTGGGTGTATGTTGAAGTTAATTAACTTCAAACAAAATTACAACAATAATCTGCCAACATAACCCATCTCCTCCACCAGCCGATTCATTGCAATTTGACTACTAGCATGACACAGGACTACAAACGCACTCTCCTTCCTACATGAGTTAAACACTGTATATTCTTACTTATACCGTTCATCGGGAATGAATCCCCCAAACACCTCCTCCTCCAGCCAGATTGTTTGGTTGGGGGTCTACCATTCTTGGCTTATGCTACTATAGTAAAGTTACTACTAGATTACTTAAATACTAATCCTTTTAGACAGATACTCCACCACCGGGGTTCTTGATTTAGTGCATTATCACTCCCTTCTGTTTTACGTTGGTGAAGTGCCATAATGGCGGTCATTCACCGTCACTCGATGTTTGGAATCTGGGATTCGGAGAGCAGGAGATGACAATCGTGGGCGATAGATTGTCTGTCTACCGTTCACTATTACCATTTCTCCCACCTGAGTTATCACGCATTGCTACATTTCAACCCCACCGGATACGAGTGATTATGTGTAATCATTTAGGAAGAGTCGCTGGGTGGGATTCACAAATTTTGTTGATGTATTTGATACCTTTGGCTTGACGCTAATGTAATTCTGAACGGTCCTGAGGTATGAGGCTTGTAATTTGTAGTAATGGGACTTCATAAAGTGTTTAGTACGAGGGGGGTTCAAGACTTGTCTTCCAATCCGTCTAGCAGCAATAATTAGCTTGACGATCATCAGCCTCGGTCGTTAGTCAATCTGGTTAGAGCTGTACGTACTCACAAATCCTCACTCGCAACACCGAGTATAAAACAGTCAAAATACGCCCGGGTATTAATCTACAGTGAATGAACCCATATAGTAATTGACTAGATTTTCTCTATTAGCCTACCTTTTAGTCAACTCTTTTGATTTTTTTTTGCAACCTGATTTTGCTCTAGGCTCTGTACCAATCTGCGCTATTCCTGTTTTCTTCCACAGTGTTGAAATAAACTCTCATTATTATTCTCTTTGTTTTTCCAGTGCATTATTGTCTTTGGTTGCTGCTCCTGAAGTCAATCTCAAGCATGAGGTAAGTAGCTACACAGAATTAAGTGCAAACAAGTCCCCCACCCCTAAGTAGAAAATTCTGCTTGACATTTATTACCTTTCGATATACCACGCAGTTATAATTTCGTATCCTGGGTCTAGCTATCCCTTGGGCTTATGCTCACAAGTAATAGTCCACTTCCCAGGAAAGTCGGACTGGGGCTTAAGCAAAATAACTAGAATTGGCTCGTCTCATGTCAAACACAGTATGCTATTAAATCACGGACATGGACTTCATAACCCTTGTTGATGACAGGTAGGCTCTGCATGTTCAATATTCAAGTAACCTAATTCAAATTTTCGACCTCACTCAATCACCAACTGGCATTATCAAGCCATTGGTTAGTCACACAAAACTTAAATCTCATTCACGCTTCCGTAGACCAATGTTCCAGCTACCAAGCTCCAATTAATACAATTTTACTATTTGTCAATTTTCCTGACATACAGGAAACCTCCTCCAAAATGACAAGTGCTTCAAGTGAGTGATATTGTGTGAAATTCGGCCGTGGATGTTTGCGAATATGAATTGATGATGCCGAGCCTAGTTCATCGTATAAAAACTTAGTTTTTCCCCCCTGTTCTCTGGAAGGCTCAACCAATGGTAATTACACTCTCCTGAGCGTCACTAGCAGTGAATCCTAAAGCCAACCCTTTTCAACTCGGAATCTCGAATGGGGGCGCGGCATCTATTTCAAACATGCCCTACCCCCCTCCAATACCTGAGAATGATTGCGCCAAAAAAAATCCCGAGTCAAGGAGGATTGAACGCACCCTGTTCGCTGATCAAATCGCCACATTTATTTATCCCCAGAATCCCTCCCTACCCACTCCTGAGAACCCCCGGTACCAATATCGAGGATTCAAACCAAAAGATAGATCCACAGGGCACATCCCAACCTTTCCCCAAAAAGGTTCAGCCTTGCGGCCTACGTCCTCCGGGATCTCAGTCCCGGCCCGAGACAACCTGAGGTCTCTCGAGTGCCGGAACTCAAGACCGTTGGGCCACGGTTCCGGCGATGATGATTCTTACATTTTGGAAATTATGAAGGTACATGGGCAACTTTTTCCTGTCAACTTAAATATTTTATTATTAAATTTTTGTTTATTTCAATTAATCTCCATCTCGAGTCAATTTATTTCATCTAGTCTCCGCTACGAAATTCATTGAACAATGTAGCCCGGTATGCAAAGGAGTAAAAATTTCGGACGTCCGACTAGCAATGACAATTCCATAACAAAAGGGTCCCTCCCGCTTTTGAGATCTTCAAGTGGCTATAGGAACCTTGGTACTTTACTATCACCGGGTCTATATGCACTTACTTGATACAACACCTTTAAGACGTGTTGGCCTTGGTTTCATAAGTTAATAACTTCCCTACTATTGATTTCTTCGAAACATAGGCCATTGAAAGTACTAAGTTAACCACAACATCTAATCTAATTTAGAAGGGCACCTACTACCAAATCGACGAATCCAACGTGCAGCTAAGCAATCCATTCATCGTAAGAACACATTCTAGGCCATTTAGACTACCGCATTGTTCGGCGGGTGCTCTTGATATTAGTGCTAGTGGGCTCCAGTTACCCTTTTTCGTTGGCTTCAGGTATTATCTCCCTTCTAACTGAGGAATTGTGACTGTTCGCTCTTTACGCATCCTGGGCTTACTTGAGTATTACAATAAGCTCACTCCATAAACACTGTGCTATCGTAATTCTGGCGACGCTTGATAATGTATTCCGGAAAAAAACACTCCGAAAGCAATGCGCTAGATGACATCCGAAACTCTTTCGGTTCGCGATTGTTTGATCAGCTAGTTTAGGTAAGTGACAGACGGAACCATAGCGTTTCCTTGATCTGCTTTGTTACGAAATTCACGAAGGTGGTTTTTGCTCTCCTTGACGGTTTTTTTTTCTTTTTCGTTCCCCTCATCAGATAATACGAGTGACATTTCATGACATGCGCAATCATCCAAAGGCTCTGAGAACGTGAGAAAAGTGTCATACGAAGAAGGCGGACCCACAAGGATTCTTTCTTATAAATGAGCTAGGCTAGGCTGGAAAGGATGCCCGATCACAAAGCATTCGGGGAGCACGGGGGAATAGTTGCTTTTACTTCCCACCGGTGAGCCCTCTTGCCAATGACATATTCACCGATATCTCCCCTGAGCTCAATTCATGGACTTTGGCATCGTCATCACTCGGAATCAAAATTCTCAATGGAATTGACCGCAATAATAGAGTATATTTGGTAAATAAGAATATCATAGGTAACGCCATGAGAAAAGAATCTAACCCCACACCCCAAGATTTCAAAGAAAAATAAAGTCCCTAATAAATCAATCCATCAATCAATCAATCATTCCATGATTTCGACATCAAAGCAGGACATGTAGGACTATGAAGATGGTTTGACCGTCAGCGGAGATACCTGAGGAACAGTAGATCGGTGGTATGGGTATGTGTCATACCTCAGTAAGTTTTTCGCCAGGCTTCTTCTCAGGACCCCAATTCCACCAGAAGAAAATAGTGTAGAGCCCTAGCTTCAGACCGGAAGGCAATTTGAAAATGGACGTACAAAACCTGTTGCCAAACCTGGGCCTAGGACCTAGCGGGTCCAGCGAAAATGGACTCTCGTTATCCTCCGAGCACTCCCTGTCGTCGAACTTAGTGACGCCCAAAAGTTCGCCAACTCCACCTTCATCGTCAACTTTTGTCGTGTTTTTTTGGCTGCCAGGCGACCATCTCGCAAACCATGATGTCGTGGCGCTTGCTGGTCGTTCCGAACCAGTAGACTGTCCCAAGCCCCCATCTCTGGGCCGGGTTCTGCGAATCCTTCGATAAATGTTCGTTCTCCATGTATTGTGCGTTGACAAAATTAACCGCAATTCAACAATCAGTGGCAACGCACCCCTCCTCATCACCCAACACTTTCAACACTACCTAAAAAAATTGCTCTAAGTCAACCACAAAGAAACCATTCTACTCAATTCTTTTTTTCAATAAACTATGCCTCCTATTCTTCGCAGTTATGCCAAAAAGCCTATTCCCTCCACACACCTCTCTGAGTTTACCAGGGGGAGAATTCTTGGGTTACATGAGCCTCAGATGAGATATCAGCGAATTTCCCACTACCTTAATATCCCCTACACCACTGTCAGAAACACAATTGCAAAGGGATATCAAGAGGGCAAGGAGAATAAGGGTAGAGGAAGATATCCTAAAACTACCAAGTCACAGGATGATGCTATAGTAGAGGAAGCTCTTAAAAATCACCATACTACCTATTCTGAGATTGCTGAGCAAGTTGCTTCTAATGTTTCTAATAGAACAGTGAGGAGAAGACTTGAGAAAAAGTATCTTAAAAAGTGGATAGCACAAGAGAGAGTTCATTTGGATGAGGATCTAGCTCAAGAGAGATTGAAATGGGCATTAGCCCATAGGCATTGGACAAAGGAGATGTGGAGAGGAAAGGTAATATGGGGGGATGAGGTAGCTGTGGAAAGGGGAGGAGGAAAGAGGAGAAAATGAGTATTTAGATACCCAAATGAGAAGTGGAATAAGGATTGTGTTGAACCTAATGCTAGGAGAGGAGAGAGAGGGATTAGCCAGATGATGACTAGTTGTTTTTATGGTCAAACTCATGGTCTTTTTTTTGCCTGTTTTTCCTGATCCTTCTTCTGCTAGGGGGTGAAGTTACTGGAAAGTCATTTATTGATGTTTATGATCATTATGACTTTCTAGGGATATGGGAGGATATCAGAGAAAAGGTTGGGGAGGAAGAGGTATTTTTTATCATTGACAATGCTAAGACTCACTTGCTCTTCAGGAGATGGTTCAAAGGGCAGGGAATTACACTGATGGAAATTCCTGCCTATTCACCAGATCTCAATCCAATTGAAAATGTTTGGTCTCTGGTGAAAGGTAAGCTTCATAAGCACTATGCTGAGCTATACCTTACAAAGGGTGAAGTCAATATGGTCAAGAAGGCAATAGTGGAAGCCATTACTCATTGTTGGGAACTTCTTGACCCAAAGGTTTTTAATACTTTGGCTGGATCAATGGTGGATAGAATACAGGCAATCATTAAGGCTGACGGATGGTATACCAAATATTAATTTCTACTATCTATTTACATTTTTTAATTTTTTTTTTTTGTTTTCATGATAGTGGGTTGGTGGGGGAGGGTGGTTGTCATCGCCGAAGATTTTCCTCTGTTGAATCGCGGTTAATTTTGTCAACGCACAATAGTAACCCTTGAGCTTCGTTCCGGCCTTGGTCTTAAGTCGCGGGTGGTCGACATCTTGGATTCGCCAGTATTGGCGCTCGTTGCAGACTGGATTGTTTATCTGGGGGTCTTCATTAGTGTGGAAGAATCGCAGCTCGACCCTATTTCCTCGTCCCTCTGATTTTTCGGTTAGTGAATCTGCAAACTTTTCTAAAGTGGGGAAATTCGGTTCATACGATCGGTTCTCATGTAGCCTATAGCACCGGTTTCCATACCGGTATCTTCCAGAAGTTCGATCTATAGTGGCGACCAAAGGATTAACCAAGGTACGGTTTCTGTGCTGAATGCGGAACTCACCCAACTGTGACCAGTAACACTTTGAATAGTCAGCGCTCCCCCATGAGCACTGCTAGCAGATTACTACAATTAAACATCTTGACCAGAAAATAATAAAAAGGAGAGGAAACAAAATAAAATAAAATAACAAAGAAATAATAGCCCGGTCAACGAGACAAAGAGAGAAAGGGACCTGGGGGTCTAGAGAGGGGAATGAATTGAAAATCAAATACACAAGAAAAAAATAGAGCACTTGACCTGACTTTATAAGGGAATGCGTATCTTGGATACCCATCAGGAACCCACCGGGCACATTTCTCAGCTCCTTCACGACTATGTATCCCTAGGGCAGCCTGTGGCTAGCATGCAGTGTAGCGCTGCGCTTGTTAATCACGGTGAGGCAAGATAGCCCACCTCCGAGAATCTTCCTTCCACACTGGGTAAATATACTTTCTTATAGTCTAGTTTTTCACGCATAGTGGAGGGACAAAGCGGAAGGATCGTTTTTTTTCTTTTTCTCCCTTTTACCTGGCCGTTGGAAAAGGCATGCCCGAGATCGGAGTAGTGATTTATCCTGGACAGATCAATTGCTCGCACAAGTTACAATAGTGTCAGAGCTTGGTTGAGCTTGTTCTTAAGTTCGGTATTTTTCCGTTGGAGCCTCAGGTTCTTAACTGAACACCGTAAGTTAGATGAATTTCTAATAAACTACAAGTAGGAGGACTATCTATTTCCACTACCTTTGGCATAGTTTCTACTTTTCGAGTAAATCTAGAGGCTAGCTGGAGAGACAAATAGTGTGACTAGTAATTGCAAAGAGTTAAATATTTTATGACTGTTTCATATCAAATTGGAATATGGCACCGTAATTGCCTAGTCAAGAGTTCTAGAAGCTAACCACCGGCCGGCCATCTCCTTCTGCCAGTAACTCTGGGTACAATACAGTTAGTAAAACATGATACTCAATCCACCAACACTGGGTCACAAAGCCTTAGCTATCTTCATGGCTCTAACCACTAAGTTCTTGCGGTCGGAGGTGACAGGGGTTGTCCAAATCTTCATTTTTCGCCTGGATTCCGGGACATACAGTGGGTTACTGAATCCCAAAATACACATCTGCTCTGCTACTAGTTTTTCCTAACTTTTTTTTTTAATGCGATGTTCATGACCCTTTTCAAGTAGCAAGAATGAGGCAAGTTAACTCAAGGAAATAAGGTTGACTGATTAACTCCGATCAAAGCACTTTTACTTTTGTGATCACTGTATCTTACCAGTAGATCACCTATAAAGCATGGGTTCTACGTCACTTTATTATATGATACTCCCATTATCCGACCCCCAACCCAGTTTTCATGGTCAGGCTTATTACCCTAAACACTACTGGACTCCCATAGGTCCCTCACACAGGATAAAGCTATTTCCAACTGGTTGACTTCTTTCTTACAAAACATCCCATTGATTTTTGGCATACGGAATAAATATGATACCATACTTGTAATGTTATCCTAAATCCTTTCACGCTTCTGGGAGCTGCACTTCAATAATGGAAGCTGTAGGGTCTATGATGGCAATACACTGTTTCCCTAGAAACCCATTTTAGCGAATAGTCAGAACACTGTTGTCTAGAGAAATAGAGACATTAGGGGGTCTCAAACAGCCAGTTCAAATCCGGGATGCGTACTAGGGTTCCAGGAGGTTCAGTGCAGTACGGTATGAGACTTCTTGGTTCATGATGTAAATTCACTGCTGGTTTGAGAAAATCCACAGTCAAGAGATTAATGCCGGAAAGAAAAAGGCGGGGGTATTAGTTGAAGACCCAGAGTGCGGGATGCTTTTAGCTTGCAAAATTTTCATTGCTAGTCGTTGCACCTTTCTTGTTCTATTGATCCCCACACTGAACCAACTCTCTCTCTCTGAGCCACCGAAACATCCTGTGTACCACCTCCAAAACCAGTGCTAGTACCGCGGTTCATTTTTTCCAGTTCGCGGTTCTTGAACTGCGAATCGCCTGGTTGAACCGCGCCGAACCGGCGGTGTCAGTCCCCCTATTGGGGACTACAGTATCTTTGCTCACAGAAAAGTACCAACTTAAGAGTACAATACCGCCCATCACAAAATAATCCTGAAAAGCAACCTGCTCATTTGCAATAGTATCCTTAGCCACATCCTCCCTGTACAGTACAGTGCTCTCTGGGGCCGATAGCGAGAGGCAAGTTGCCGGAGTTTAGCATCACCCCCTAACTCTGCGCAAAAGGCATAAACCAGTCCAATGTCCTAGATTTGTGAGGGTTGCATCTAGACACTGCATCCATTGCTATTCTTTATCCGGTGCTGAGGATGAAAGCTGATACCTAGTTACGGCTGCCAGTGCTGGTATCTGTAATGGAGAGAAGCTGTAATATTGAGTTTAGCATCTGACCTAGGGATGACTGTTGATCTTTCTGGTGATCTAGTAATATAACGTTCACAATCTTGCTCAGGGCAACGAACAAATAACCATGGGGAAGAATCCGGTCGAGTCTTGCCTTAAGTCGAGAATCTATGAGCTCAAAAGAAACACTTAGCAATTATATGGCTGTTTGTTAGCTACTCTACTATATCTAGAGCTGCCGGAGTGATTCTGGGCACTTTATATGGAGTTATCACCTTAGGCTCTTCTTCAACTCAGCTGCACGAGTACTACTCGCCAAAATAAAAAGTCTGTCCCCCATCTTTACCTACGCCATATTCACAGCTACACCACACCATCCTTGAAAGAATTCTACTTACTTCTCATTACTTCCCAGCAGGACTAGAGATGGTGGTTTTTAGAGACATTTGATTTATGAGAGGTCACTATCCACGGAATCTTCTTCTTGCTGAACCTGCTAGACGAGAGGAATTGACACCATCAATATTTTATCGCCGGTAACGTATTGTGCGTGGACAAAATTAACCGAAGAACGACAATGACAACGAACACACAATTTGCCCGGTGATGACAACCTCCATACATTCAACCACCCCAACATCAACCAAAAAAAAATAAAAAAAATAAAAGAAATACATAGCAGCAATCAGTACTTAGTATACCATCCATCAGCCTTAATAATTGCTTCTACCCTATCCACCATAGATCCTGCCAGAGTATCAAAAACTGTTGAATCAAGAAGTTCCTAACAATGAGTGATTGCCTCTTCAATTGTCTTTTTGACCACATGCTCAGGGCCCTTCATGAGATGAAGATCAGGATAGTGCTTAGGAAGTTTATCCTTAATCAGAGACCAGATATTTTCAATTGGATTGAGATCTGGTGAATAGGGGGGAATTTCCAGCAGTGTAATTCCATGCTCTCTGAACCATCTCATGAAGGGCAAGTGAGTTTTAGCATTGTCAATGATTAAAAAGACCTCCTCCTCTTCAGACTCTTTCTTAATATCCTCCCATATGTCTACAAAGTCATATTGATCATAAACCTCAATAATTGACTTTGCAGTAATCCCACCACCAGCAGAAGAAGGATCAGGAAAAACAGGAAGGAAATAACCATACTTTTGGCCATAAAAAAACCCAGTCATCATTTGACTAACCTTTCTCTCTCCCCTCCTAGGAGTTTCCTCAACACAGTCCTTATTCCACTTCTCTTTAGGATATCTAAATATCCACTTTCTCCTTCTCCCTCCTCCTCTCTCAATAGTCACCTCATCTTCCCATATTGTCTTCCTTCTCCACATATTTTTTGTCCAATGCCTATGAGCAAATGTCTATTTCAATCTCTTCTCAGCAAGACTCTCATCAAGATGTACCCTCTCTTGTGCCACCCATTTTTTAAGATTTTTTCCAGAGAGTCTGCACTTTATAGTCTTCTCAGAG
The DNA here is from genome assembly GCA_003788595.2 of Choiromyces venosus 120613-1. NCBI lineage: Eukaryota > Fungi > Ascomycota > Pezizomycetes > Pezizales > Tuberaceae > Choiromyces > Choiromyces venosus. The sequence continues at coordinate 237,059 of ML120358.1, forward strand.
ACATCTAGTGCAATTTTCTTGGCAATGTCTTGATAGCTGTTATGGCAATTTTTGAGGGCTTCCTCAACCATAGCTTCATCCTGAGCCTTAGAAGTCTTAGGATGTCTTCCTCTACCCTCTTTCTCCTCCCCCTCTTGATCTCCCTTTTCAACTGTGTCATGAACAGTAGTAAGAGAGATGTTGAGTTGGTGGAAAATGTCTGTCAAGAGCATGCCCCCTTCATGCAAGCTACACACTCTCCCTCTTGTCCATTGACTGAGATGCTTAGAAGGAATAGGTTTTTTGGGGTGGCTGCGAAGAATAGGAGCCATTATTTCTTAGAATAAAAAAAGAGAAGGTATTATGAGGGATCAATTGGGTGGAAATGATTTTTGTGGGGGGGTTTGTTGTGTGAGGGTGTCCGGAAGCAATGGTTGCCACCCTGGCCGGTGATTTCGGTTAATTTTGTCCACGCACAATACTAACATCTTTAGATATTGATCAAGTAGAGTAATGTAGTAGATTTTAACCACCCCGGTCTTGGCTATGCTTTTCTCTAGAACACAGAAGGAATACGAGAGGTATCCGAACTTAAACCACTGTATCGCATGGGCGAATGTGCTATTTGAAGCGGGGCTGATGCTCGGGTAGGGCTGAAGTGTGAGGTAGGTTAAGCCTACCGGTTCCTTATTAAGTCAGTACCCAAAAAGTTTGGGGGCTGGTCATAAGATCATAATAGCGATTACTCAATCCTGTATTATCGCTATCCGGGGGTCCAAAGACGGCACATTATAGGTAGGGCTCTATTGATGAATTATTCCGCACGTAGAATGTTGGGGTTTAAGCATGGTGATCATATTTTTGGAGAGTTCGCGTAGGTAAAGAAAGGGTAAAGTATCAAAATATTGGCATTAAAAGACATGAAGGAATGGCTTGATATGCATGTTGTTTTTTTCAGGTGGGATATTTTTGAACACAAGCCACCGGTTATGTAAGTAGCACAAGAAAGTTGTATGCTGTAATTGGTATGAACCACAATACGGTGCTCCCTTCTCATCACGACTGTTCAGAAGAAAAACATAAGAATAAATGCGATATTTAAGCCAGTGCTAAAGTGCGAAACTGAAAGTTTAATACAGTATAGTTCAACCTTCCCGGTTTTTGTCATAGCCCACTAGCCTACTCTAATATCTAGAGTACAGATACAGCAACCTCCAATATCATTCCACTAACTTAAGTTACCCCCATAACTATCGATATAATAGTTTTTTTCATGCTACAGTAAAAATAAAAAAATGCAGCCCCCAAACACCCGCCATGCCTAAAGACAAAAGAAAAAGCCGTAAAGGTAAAATGTACAGAAGGCAGAGGAGGAAAGAAAAAAATATATACAAAATGAATATACAAATCGGCCCTATTGGGCGCCATAAAGCCCATAATTACTTTCACTCAACTCCGCCCTAAACCGTGTCACGTCAACCGGAGATTTTGGCACGGGCAACTCCTGGGGAGGCCAAATGGGTGGCCGTCGATCATCGCATTTTTCATAGAGTTTTGCGGGCGAACTATCCAACTCAACGGGCCGTGGCTGACCCCAGCACCTGTAATAGAAATAGCCACCAATTACAGCAGCTATTACCAACACTCCGCAGATGGCAGCGCCGGCGATGACACCAGGGGATGTGCCAGATTTGGGGGGGTCGGAGCTGGTCGGTTGGGCGCCACTTCCTGGGCCGGAATCGTTGGGGGTTGTGCCAGCGGCAGCTCCGTAGAAGAGTGTCTCGATATCTTTTGTTTCGAAGCCGGCGGTTGGCTTGGTTTTTGTTGCTCCGCCGAGCGCACTAGTTTTTTGTTAGTGTATGCCCTTTGGAGCGCATTATACAGGGTTTTGGGGGGACATACCTTCCGCCGATATCGTCAATGATGGCTACGGGAACGGTATATACCACCATTCCGCTGACATATCTGTCCTTCCAAGTCCAAGTGCTAAGGTCGAAAAGGAATACGTCCGTTTGATTGCAGTTCTCCTCGCCCTTGGTGAGATCTCCGCCATATACTAACAGATCTTTCCCGGAGACAATATTGCATGTCATATGCTCGCGAGGCGTCGGGGCGCTGGCACTCAATCCATTGTTGGAGTCCTCCGAAAAGGCCTTTTTCCAGGCAAAGGTAGGAAGGTTCAAGATGTAAATATCATTGTTCAAGCGGCCGTTTTTGTCTGAGCCGCCAAAGATGTATATTTGATGACTGGTCCTGTCCTGAGCTGAAAGTACTACCCCGCAGAAATTCTTGCGGAAGGTGGGGATGTGGCCTGTTGCTGTTTGTTGGTGCCATTTGTGGTTTGCAATGTCGTATATGTCAATCTGGTCAAACGAAAACTACGAAAATCGCTAGTTAACTCTCGTATCCTTTGTGCTCTCCAATTCGATTCACATACTGTGGTATCACTCCCGGCCATTCCACCAATGTAAATCAGCAGTCCACTCGTTCCGTAATCCAAATAGAAGGACCTGGCAGCATGGCGTTTCTCCCATGGTGTATCTTCCTTCTTCCAGATGCTTTCCTGTCCATCCCAGATCGCAAGACCTCCGATATCCTTTTCCCTCTCTGCGGGAGAGATGTCCGCCATACTTTCATTCGATACCAAACCCCCCAGTAAGAAACCTTTACGCAAACCATCCACATAGGTTCCGGCAGACGCAAATGCCCTTGGTATCCTCTCGCCGGTCATATTCACAGTGACCCACCTACTAGGTCCTCCGGATTGCGCACTCAAGTATCGCCATACCTCGTGTTTGTCTGAAGGCGGCGTATATCCGACTGTACTTGTGTTTACAGTTTCCGTCTTTCCTCCAATAATTACTAATTGGCCTCTGTCCGGCCAGAGATGTCCTTGTGAGATTTCTGGAACAGCCTCGGAGATGTTGTAGCGGAAGGTATTTGCTCCAGCATCTTCCACGCGAAATGATGCCTCCAGATTTATGAAGCGGATGTATTCATCTTTAGCATTGTTAGCATTTTGATAGTATATTGAAAGATTGAGAGAAAGAACTACTTGATTCAGTGGATATTCCAGAAGACTTTTTATACCGTATCTTCCCTCCCAGAACGTATAATCGGTCCCCAATCACAACACCTAAAACAATTGTTAATTCTGGAGTCAATTCTATAACAACCAATTGGGAAAACAAACTCATATGCTCCTTCACCCCACAACTTATCTCCAGAACACTGCTGCGATTATCGAGGTTCAGCCCACTGTTCCCCCTTTTCGCAAGAACGCCTTTCTCCTCTCCGACAACCTTTGTCGGGACTAGTACGCTCCTGCCCTCGGTGCGGAAACAAACGGCCAATATCGCCAAACACATTGTAGTTCGCAGCCGCATTTTGCACCCCACACAAGTTGTTCAACAAATAAACATCTCCTCTCACTCCCCGGGGCGGACAACAGTTAAGTATGCACAAAGGATGCAGAACTCCCGAGAAGAATAATCCGAAACACCCGCTCTCCCCCCCCCCTGATCGGAAGGGAATTTTCCATGCTTCACTTCATGCCTGTCACCGTGGGAAACACCCCCGGCTGTCTACTTTTTTTGTGCCACAAACGTGCATGGTACCAAGGCCGCGAAGCGCTGCCACGCAAGAACGTTGAGTACTATTAATATGCCTATTTTTGGAGTCATCTATTCAAATACCATACCGTACTGGATCATACCTACACTTTGATACTTATTAAAGAACTGGGCAATGCCTGGGTGGTGTTGGAAAACCACCACGGCACTGTACATTACGGTACGATACCGTACAGATACACTTTGGTAGAGGTTTTCCTACCAGCCAGCCAGTCTACCTAAAATATCTTTTTTTTTCTGCACGCACTCCGCTTCTCATCATTGAGTTGATACCGGTTCTGACCTCAGCACATTATTCCCCCACTTTAGCACTAGCAAACCCAACTGCAACTACTGCCTTGTTCTAACGATCTTAGTCTCTTTTTTTCCTTTTTCGCCAATTTTCCCGTGGGTAGTCCCCAGGCTCTTGCAAAAGCGTCTCGTCCTTCCCTCGGAGATAAAGCTTTTAAACGCTTAGCTTTATATTTTCCGTGGACAAAATTAACCGCCCATCCACGATCAATGGCAATGCAACCCTCCTCATTGCCCTGCACTTTCAATACCACCTAAAGAAATTACTCTAGATCAACCAAAACCAAACCATTCTGCCTGATTCTTTTTTTCCAATAAACTATGCCTCTTATTCTTTACAGTCATGTTAAAAAGCATATTCTCTCTAAACACCTCTCTGAGTTTACTAGGGGGAGAATTCTTGGGTTACATGAGCCTTAAATGAGAAATCACTAAATTTCCCACTACCTTAACATCCCCCTCACTACTGTTAGAAATATAATTGCAAAGGGAGATTAAGAGGGCAAGGAAAATGAGGGTAGAGGAAGATATCTTAAAACTAGCAAGTTGCAAGATGATGCTATGGTGGAGGAAGCTCTCAAAAATCGCTATACCAGCTACTCTGAGATTGCTGAGAGAGTTGCCCCCAATATTTCTGCTAAGACAGTGAAGAGAAGACTTGCACAAAAGCATCTTAAAAAGTGGATGGCATAAGAGAGTTCATTTGGATGAGGATCTAGCTCAAGAGAGATTGGAATGGGCACTAGCCCATAGGTATTGGACAAGGGAGATGTGGAGAAGGAAAGCAATATGGGGGGATGAGGTGGCTATGGAGAGAGGAGGAGGAAAGAGGAGAAAATAGTTATTTAGATGCCCAAAAGAAAAGTGGAACAAGGATTGTGTTGAACCTACTCCTAGGAGGAGAGAGGGAGAGATTAGCTAGATGATGACTGGTTTTTTTTATGGTCAAACTCATGGTCTTTTTTTACCTATTTTTCCTGATCCTGCTTCTGCTAGGGATGGAGTCACTGGAAAGTCAATTATTGATGTTTATGATCATTATGACTTTTTAAGGATATGGGAGGATATTAGAGAAGAGGTTGGAGAGGAAGAGGTATTTTTGATTATTGACAATGCTAAGACTCACTTGCCCCTTAAGAGATGGCTCAGAAGGCAGGGCATTACTCTTATGGAAATCCCTCCCTATTTAACAGATCTCAATCCAATTGAAAATGGTTGGTCTCTGGTAAAAGATAAGCTTCATAAGCACTATCCTGAGCTGTTTCTGCTAAAGGGTCCTGTCAATGTGGTCAAAAGGGCAATAGAGACCATTATACATTGTTGGGAACTTTTGGACTCAAAGGTTTTTGATACTTTGGCAGGGTCAATAGTGGATAGAATAGAGGCAATTATTAAGGCTGATGGATGGTATACCAAATATTAATTTCTACAATGTATTTACATTTTTGAATTTTTTTTTTGGTTTTCATGATAGTGGGTTGGTGGGGGGGTGTGGTTGTCATCGCCAAAGATTTTCCCATCATTGATGTGCAGTTAATTTTGTCCATGCACAATACCTGCACATTGGAACCCATCCACCCATCTTCAAGATATCATATCATACTGAACATGTAAGAGCTCCGGTATGCAAATGGCCTCACCACCAAAGCTGCTGGGATCATCAAAAGCACACCATTAGGAGTATCCACTGGGTGTATGGGTTTCCTCTGGGTAAATTTCCAGAATCTAGAATAAAGGTAGGGAGGTTGGTGTTGGCCAATCAACTTGATATGTGAGCATATGGACTGGCACCATGTCCTCCAACTTGAGAATAATAATAATAATAATATAGACATTTGATCTGCTCTTCAGTTAAATAGTCAACAGTTTACAAGTAATATCTCAGTTGATTTGGTGATTAATCTTTTAATTAATTGAGATCTCCATCTTGGTGTGCAGATATCCCAATTAATTACTGCATGGTGCAACTGATGACTCACTGGTATGTAAGTACATACAGGTCTAACTAGCAGGGACCACCTCGCCACTGCAAAGGTTGCCAAAGATCCAATGATTTTTTTGATTTTTTTTTTTCCCAATTTTTATCTTGGGCAACTATCGCGGTCGCGAGGTGGTCCATACTAGTACCATTACTAGCATTACAAGTACAGCCACTCATCAGAAGTGTTCATGAAACATGTCTTGCCTTACTAAGCCACTGGTACCTCACCAAATGCTACCTTACCAAGTTGATTGCAACTGTACCTGCCACTGCCACAACTATTGTTACTATATACCACCTCTTTGATTTTAATTTAATAATTTGCTCTCTCTGAATTTCCAATGGGTAACTGATCTGGATATACATCAAAAAAAAAAGCGAAACCTGAAGACCTCCTGAAGAGAAATGACCAATGTTGAAAAAGGCATGACCATTGAATTTTTCTACTGCCTCCAGAATATTACCCTTATTGCTCAAATTATTGGATGGCTATGGACAACCATTAAAAGCTTCCTTGCTCATGCATGTGAGCATCAATCACTGGATAATATTTCCTGCCCTCATTGCACACCTGTTCTCAGCTAGCAACAGCATTGCACAATCATCTGGGCAGCCAAATCCAACCAGAAAATGAACAGATCAGATTTCAGGGATAAATATGCAATGAGTGTTTCTCTTTCTACTGGTTAGTACTCACCTGAGGATAGGTCATGATTCTCAAATAATTTTATAGTAGATAGAGTACTCAGAGAAGCCAATATCAAGAAATGGCTAGTTAAATCAAGACCAAAGCTCAAGGCTATAGATATTGTGAAGAGATTGAAGTGGGCTACAGCTCATAAGGATTGGACAGCTAAGGATTTTGAGAGGGCCTTGATCTGGAGTGATGAGTGCAGTGTCAAGAAATCCAAGGATCTAAGGCAGCTGTGAGTTTTAACAGAACCTGTGGAGCAGTGGCTTGCAAAGTGTATTCACCCCAAGGAAAAGGATAAGGGTATTTCAATTATGGTATAGGGGTGCTTTTAGGGTAAGAGAAAGGGTCCTTTGGTTCCTATTACCTAAAATATCAACAAGACTAGGTATGTTAGGCTCTTAAGAAGGTATCTTTTTCCTGTAATTCATCAAATGATTTCTTTTGGTATGCAACTTGAGGATATTCTTTTTCAGCAAGACAATGCTCCTGTTCACAAGGCTTATAATGTTCTGAATTGGTTGGAGAGAAATTATATTGAAGTAGTGGAACACCCTCCTTACTCCCCTGATTTAAATCCTATTGAGCATGTGTGGGTTGAGCTTAAAAAGCAATTACACTAGCAGTATCTAAGGATTAGAGATACCTTAGGAGGAAAAGAAGCTGTTAAGAAGAGGCTTGCACAAGTATTACCTTTGGTTTTGGAGACAATTCCTGAGGAGTTTTTTGAAAAGCAGTAGAAATCAATACCTAATAGAGTGACTACAGTATTGGAAGCAAAGGGAGGTTATACAAGGTATTAGCTAGTTTTATTTATTATTTTGTTACTCTAAAACATATATAGTTGATGATTGATCATTGATGGTTCATCATTGAGAGGCAGTTGTTAAGAGGTGATTGCATGCATGCACACACCTGTGCTGGTTGACAACCCCACTGTTGCCCCACCACATTATGGTGCAACCGCAATTAAACATGTCTCAGATCACGAACACTTCTGACGAGGGGCTGTAACTAGAAAGTGTCAGAACATTGAGGCGAAAACAGGGGCGAGCGACCAGGGGAAAGACAGGGGGTAAATAGGTATTGCACGGACATCTTAGCTTCCGATCCCGTTGTGCCAGGCAAGCCCTGTGTTCTGATACTTCTTGCCAGTTACCTGTAGAACACCGAGAGTATCACACTGTACTGTACTCTACTAGTATCTCTCAGCGCTTCGGCATCTTTAACAGGAAGGATCTAGCACTTCGGAAAGTGCAAAAGTTAGGCCTATGGTACTCGAATATACTTGGTCTGCACTTAACGGGCAGGCCAGGGAACGTGAAGTTCGCATGTGTTAATCAACCGGGTTTGTGAAGTTTAGGTTGCATCATTAAAGCTCACCATTTCTCACCTTCGTAGTCACCTAAATGGGAAGTGGTTTTATCGATAGTCTTTGAAGAACTTTTCCCGAAACTTAAACGTCAATAAGCCTGTGCCGAAACTATGTGTGCCTCCGTTTCATAATTCTCAAACTGTGATAGCACTTCGCCATGGTGACCTTCGCTGACAAAAATAAGGCAATTCTTACGCATCTTAGCTTGCGCTCCAGGAAACGGCAACGGCATTTAGGATCGGGGACGATTCCGATCCCCCTCATAAGCTTGGATGTTATGCCAGTGACAAGTCCTCTTTGATTTTACTATAACAGAACATAGAGAGAGGACTAACTGATACTGGTACTGTAAATCTGTCGCGCATTGTCCAACACCATACGCGAGTTTTGCCTTTAATCCTCCAGATCTTAATGTACATGATTTTTAGCATATCATGAGACTCTTAACAGTCTCACATAAATGAGACTTACACTTTTACTCCCGGAGAGAATTCACATCTCAATTCGTACAATAGCACTTGCCTTCAAAGCCTATTGCTACTTATTCATTGCCAAAGCTGAATATACAAAATACCATGCAGCCCGAACAAGCATGTAAAGTAATCCGCTATACTGTACTGTAGATCCGGATGTACCGTACTGTACTGTACCACACGGCCTCAATTAACCCAGGTTTTAATCCTTTTGAACTACGGTACCTCCCCAGGTGAAAGTATCACACAAGTACAAGTAGAGTAATTATTCCCCTTCGTAAACCAAAGCCATCTTTCAGCCAGCTTGCGTCTAAGTAAAAAAATCACTCTGGTACCACAAAACAGTGCAGTGCTAACCCGTACTAAAATCTTATGGCCATCTGCCAGACCAACACGCTAACTAAAAGGTCGTGCTTATCACGGGGGTTCGAGTATGGCGTCGCTTAAATTACATAACGCTCCTACCCTACAGCACTCGTACCTTATTCTTGATTTGCCGGAACGGAAAAACTTGGCTCCTTGAGTGTTTGAAAATGTCTTAATTAAGGTTTGAATGTCGTCACCTCTAGTGGATGGCGAATGGTTGTGAATTGACGCAAGTTAGGTTTTGGGGAAGCGTCTGGGGAGTTGTGGGGGTGAGCACCCAACACAGTAGACCACGGTACTATGCGGTATCATGGTTTAAAGTTTGGAAATTGTGACAATGTACTGTACAGTACTGATTTGTGCAGTACCGGTACAGTACTCTAACCAATGGTTTTTGTGAGAGTCCGTGTTTACAAATTGTTTCAGTCCAGCGACATGCATCTGATGAATTATCACACTACTATTCCTTCAACATTAGAGAGACTAAGTTATATCTACTTTAATAGGGACTTTGCGACTAAAGTTACCTAGTACTTACCTAGATCATCCCTCTACCGTTTTTTTTGCTCAGAATATTCCAAATGTCACAGCGCATAAGGTTTCCCTCAGATTCCATGCATAGAGCGACAACCCAGGTTTTCTACGCCACATCACATGAGCGTCCTTAATAAATGTTTTTAGTAGTAGTAGTAGTAGTAGTAGTAGTAGTAGTAGTAGTAGTAAAGCATTATAATTCCCTTACATCTCGAGCTACTAGTGCTCTTTTCCTCTACCAATGCTGTTTTCTGTAAAGAGTTCGTGGTTCTTGTATTTATCATATCATTCAGGCAACAATGCTTTCACTCGGCTTTGGCCAGCATAAACCCAATGCCTAGAGCTCCAGCTTGACGAGTGCTGAGCGATGTCCGGTTTACAACCCAGCATCACCCTAGGACGTAGAAAACTCCAAAGTAAAAACCCCTGACGGCTTTAACTTGAACATTCCCGTTAGGTGACAAATACCTTACCCCGCCCTCCGTCATGTCTTTACAGTGACAGCAGTAAGAAGTAAAGTCACCATATCCAGTCGGATAGCCCCCCGGAATTACAGTCTTATTTACTCCCATCCCGATTGTGGTTTCGGTTATCCAGTCTGCATAAGCGGTCACTCGGTGTGGCGTAGTTATTTATGCCTGGGTGCTCTGAAGGCCTTAAAGTATTGCTAAACTTTGGACGATAAGGTTTGGTCTCATTTCGGCTTATGAAATCAGTGATTCACCGTCGCTAGTTGAAGGGTTGGAGTGTTTGAGGAGTTGATCCCGAGGTACAGGAAATGCCGTAATGGCAAGCCCGGAATATCTCGCAGATGGGACCGTTGGTCAGCTACTTTGGGGGGATTTTACAAATTACCGTTGGGGATCACCTCACTATGAATCATGCCTTAAGTTGCCTTGCCCAAGGTAGCACCAATAAGGTCAATGGCATTCGAAATATTCCGAATGACCTGTTCACCGTCCCGAGAGAAAACGGACAAAACAAAAACAAAACACATGAATTGGCTCCAAAGAAAGATCTTTGTGTGTGATAGAAACAAGTTCAGCCGGGATTACCCCTCTACTGTGACTTAGAAATCTCATCTCATCTACTAATAGAAATTCGAGCCATGTTAAACCAAAAAACCGGCCGGTCACGTGGTAAAGATCATGTCGTCTTTGGATACGAAGTTCCATGCAGTGGTGCATCATGCCATCATCCGAGTGCGTGGTTATGATCTGCTTCACAGGAACATGCGCAGTAGGTCGTGCTACAAGTACGCACCATTTTCTGGCGGATAAAGGCATGTAAAAAAAAACCCCATATTATATTCATGGGGAAAATTATATGTCGCATATTTAGCTAAAAAAAGATCATTTACGCTCCTTAAGAGTCTCTGAAAAAAGGAAAAAAAAAAACAAGACAACAAATTCGGATCTCGATCTGCGCGGACATACAAAGCCGGGTTTTAAATCATGGTAAATAGTTCAATAACACAATTTCAATAGCACAATTGGTGACGTCCGCCATAATAGTAGTTCCAAGTAATAGCAGGAAACCACTGTACTATCGTGTCGGGCACATTGCCCTGAATGTTACTATCATAGGGAATACTACTCCTACTATACATTGAAGGTATAAAATTACATGAGGATCAATGTACTAGTAGGATTTGTAATAATGAAGGTTCTGAGTGTAATGGTATTTGAGAGCCAAACATCCACCATCAGCTTGTGAGTCAGGACCTTGCAGTGCTTTTTGCCCCTCAATCCCTCTACACAAGCAATGGTACGACTGTTTCTGTGGCTGAGTATTAAACATCAGAATCACTTGGGCACTGAGAGAGATATAAGTAACATGGCTTATTATGCCAAGTTATGTCAAGTGTAACTTGAGTATCTATTGGTCATGTTGATATAGTTTCTGGCACTTTGCAAACAGAAACTTGTGAATACTTCTGTACAGTAATGTGAATGCGGGTAATTCATTTCAGCTCATAGCCATAGACCAGACAAAGAAAGTATAATAGCAACTGCTTCATGCCTGAGAGGAGCACAACCCCCCTTCAGCATTTATGAGAATCTCACATGATATATCTCTTATTAGATAAGATAATTTCGGCATTTTTTCTTACAGCCATACGCAAAACCCCCCACTCCGTTCAAGGCACCACAAAAGTTTACTGTTAAGCGGGAGAACGAATATGATATAAATGTTTTCAATTCACTTTAGCAGATCAATCGCCTTCCTCAGCGCTTCGTTATCTAGTCGGCAACCTTTGCCTCCTGCCTCAGGTAGACAAAAACCATTCCACAGCCCCATCATTATCTCGAACATATCCTTCTGCTCTGGGCGTTTTTCATTTAACGTTTTGAGGATCTGATATGCTTCCATACAGCTTGTTGAGCCCTCGGGGCCTGGCGACTTTCGTTCGGAGGTTGCTGCGGTGGGCGTAGTAGGTTCCAGTGGTGGGGCTGGTGATAAGCTACGATCCGGCGGCAGCCAGTTGAGTGATTGCGGGAGATCAAGCTGTTTAAAGCTTAGCACTGGACCAATCAAGCAACTGGAAGGGAAGGCGACTATACATTCTCCAGGAATTCGCTAGTATCTAACTCATCGAGGTTGGGGAAGCCTTCCAAGATTCCGGCATCGTAATCGGTCGTTAGAAGATTTTGCGGGGCCAATGAAGCACTTCCACTCCCTTCCATACCAGCGGGGTCACCGAGGCTTCCCAAATCCAATGAGTCCCCGATCAGACTGGTTGTGCTGGAGGTTGCCTGGGGCAACGGCAATAATTCAAACTCATTGAAGAATTCCTCTAATCCATCCAACGCTCTGCTACCACCTCCGCACCCATTATCCCCGTAGGCGGTATCACTCACAGCTCCGCTTGCCGCTAGCGCATCCTTTTTCTTATCTCTCAGGATTTGTAGGCGTCTCTCGACCTCCTCGTGGACAACCCCAGCCTCGGTAAGTATCTCTCTCAATAGCGCATTCTCCTCAATAACCTTTCTTGCAGCCTGCTGCAGTTCAACATTAGCTTGAACACCCATGTCCTTGCATCTCTGCCAACGCCTTTCAAGATCCTCCATATATTCCCTCTTTCGGGCTCTCGAGCGACGTTGGTTCTCGCGAATGCGGCTTAATCGGGGGTCCTATGGTTGCCTAGTTAGCTTGCGAGGGACAAACATGCCGGGACAAAGATATCACAAACGTCGTTGTTCGCTTTCCGTGATGATGACATGTTAGATATTGAATCAGTGTGTTTGTCTCAGAGAAGATTCCTTCTCTTGGGCGGTGGGACAATGTGGAGGAGGAAATGGGGTAGGATAATAGCCCGAGTGTGAGCCAATGACGCGCCAGGAGTGACATTCCTCGGCGCTTAGTTATCTGCCAAATGAGGGAGGAATGTCACTGTACCACCCCAAAACGGAAATCTCGAATAGTTAAATACTCGATCATCGGACGGTCTTTCAAAAAGAGAACGTCAAAGGAAGTGCCCAAAAGTACAACTTACAGACTTTATCGTTACCAACCCATTCTAGAACAAAAACGAGCATTATCAGTTGTTAACGATGACGGACACTAGTGCTCAGAAACTAGTCCAATACCATTACGGACAATACGCCAAAGCCAATACCGAAGGTACTGACCTTTCAGCGTATAACGAGCGAGCTGCGAGCGCTTTCGGATATTCGGCAGAAGACCTTGCATCACTCCCCGGGGTTTCGAACTTGGGTGTAAGCTGCGGGAATCCACTCGCTACAACAAACCTGAAAGAGGTATCCCTACTACCGCTACCATATAGCCTCGGGAACCCTCTACTAACGTTGTACACACACAGGGAGAAACGGTCATCGACCTAGGGTCCGGCGGAGGACTAGATGTGTTCATCGCAGCTGGCAAAGTGGGACCTAATGGGAGAGCAATAGGCATCGACATGACTCAAGTACCGTATTCTCATTATTACTATGATAAAACCCATATTATAAGTTATATACACTACTAAAATCCCCAGGAAATGATCGACCTAGCCAACAATAACGCGAGATTGGGCGACTACACCAACGTTGAATTTGTACAACCTTCCTTCTCTGCCCGCCTCCTCCCTCACTTCACCCTAGCCCTCTAACTATTACCAGATAAAATCAAACATAACCTCAACCCCATCCCTTCCACCCTCAACCGCCGACCTGATAACCTCAAACTGCGTGATAAACCTCCTTACACAGGAAGAAAAACCCCTCGTCTTCGCTGAGATCTATCGTCTTCTGAAGCCCGGCGGCCGCGTCGCTATTTCGGACATTCTTGCGAAAAAGGAATTACCGGAAGAATTCCGTGCGGATGCTATGCTCTATGTCGGGTGTGTTTCCGGAGCTAGTCTCAAGCTTGAATATGAGGGGTGGATGAGGGGTGTTGGGTTTGAAGGTTTGGGAGTGTTTAATTACCTATTCCCCAGGGAATCTAATGGAAGACTAAAACTATATGAAAGATGTGATTATTTTAGATGAGAATAAGGATTTAAACGTTTATAAAGAGGGGACTACGAATGAACCTGAGGAGGAGGTGGGGGTGAAGAAAGGGGGTTGCAAGCCTGCGGTGCCCCACTGCTGTTCTGCTTATACAGCAAAAGAGAAGAGAAATATTGACAACTATGATTTTAATGAGTGGATTGGTATGTTTCGAGGCTTTCCAAAGCTTTTTGATTGCGGTAGCTAACGGTCGGTATAGGAGCGTTCCAGATCTATGCTATTAAACCTGGCTCTAGTGAATGAGGGTTATTTCTCTAGTATTAGAGAGCAGCGACTTATTAGTTTCTTGTATTTTGCACGGGAAATCTCTCTACAAACTTTTTTTTTAGGATATGGAAGTGTATTGGGATCAGTAACTGAGGTAGAGTGATAACCTATAAGCCGGATACGGGCTTGCTTCGCTGAACAATCTTTCATGCATCTACAAGGTCCTCAGTAATTACTTCTGATACGCGATGCCTAAGACGACAGTACATAACCCCGGTAAGATATCTGCTGTAGACCATAAAGTCAAGAAGTTGCAGTAACCCAGTAACCAAGCGCTATAGAGAGTGTGTCCTGCTGAACTCACGCGAAGCAGTTTTCCTTCAAAATATTTATCCCCCAAGTTCTCCCAATGGCCATGGCCGATAAGGGAAGGTTAGAAAACCAAAGGACCTATCCCCACTGTAGTGATTTAAGTAAAGCTCAAATGCTATATCTCTGGACTCGTCCACCCATAGAAAGTTTCCCCGGCTACCCTCCTCGTGGCTCCTCGCTTTGAAGTGTCCCCCCAGCAAAACAATAATTCTCAACCGACTACCCGATTTGTCAGCGGTATATATTTTCAAACAGCATATCTTCCGTGTTCGGCCATAGAAAGATGAAAATTTCGCATCCCGTCCGCTCTGCGGTAAACAAGCATCTTATCGACCGGTTAGTACTACATTGGGAATCCCGGTTGCTGAACTCTTTTGGTTCTTTTTTTTTCTCTTTGCTCGAACCTGATCTCTGCCCTATTTTCGCATGGGCTGAGCCGAAAGTGTACTGTAGTTTTTATGAGTGTGCTACTACAGTACCAGGACTTGAGTTATAAATTTCACTCCCAGGATTGGAACAAGGTCCTGTGCTCCCCTAATCCAAACACCCGATTCAACTGCACAAGTTACCCTAATTCACAGCTGTAAGGTATTTCCGTATTCCACTAACGGTAAAAAAAAAAAACCCACACCCTAGTAGAATGGCCCTCTGATAAGGTTAATCGAAATTAGAGCGAGGGCGGATTGGCCGACCCTGACCTGGATGATGCTGCCTTCCCTAAGCAGCGAAGCACCGCACCAACCTACTTATCTTCCCCTGAATTGAGCCCATTCCCCACCGTAAATTCTTCTACTCCTGGGCCGACCAGGGCTTTGGATGAAGTCACGGCATGTGAGCCTGAAGTTCAGACACAAAGACACGAGTGAATTTGGGTGATTCTCCAACTAGAACGCCAGGAGGATTTAAGAAAAGCTTTACTTGGGGTGAGAAAAAGTCTCCGGGCAAGCACGCCAAGACCCAACTCGAGTTCTGAAAATCATGCAGTCATGATGTCAGAGGTTTACAGGACTCGGGGTTAGAAGAACTTGAAAACCTCATAACCAATAATAAATTAATAATATTATACAAGAATAAACAAAGATAATGAAAGAAATAACCGAAAGATAACCGAAAGAATATAAATATCCTATCCTTGATATACCGTATTGGCTTGACCAAAGTATACGTTAGTATTAGGTGTTGTCTATACCAACACTTTCAAAATCCGATCTCGGTCTTGGCACGCTTGCCCGGAGACTTTTTCTCACCCCAAGTACTGTAGATTCAGAATCATATCAGAGCCGGTCCCAACGGAAACCTATCGCCAATTTGGTAACGTCCTCAAGCCGCATTTAAAATATGATCCATTTACACTAGAAATAGAAGGAGAACACTGATTAATCCACGTGCCAAATCCCTCAGGTCCTCTACGGCCGCCTTCTATTTTCCACCATTAACAATACTCCAATTCAACCTCTGCTTACTACCCGTAGATCCACCCCTCATCTTGGAAATCAGATCTGTGAAATAAGTATTATTAAGGAATCTCTGGTGCAAGCAGGATTTGTAAACCCTGGCCGCCTGGCAGCACAATCAGGGTGAAATTGAACATCTCATGGAAGCCGGGGGGAAGTGTGTGCCGGGTAGTAGTTGTCCAGGAGATGCAGAGGAAGAAGGGTGGTTGGCATCGTAGTCTGAAGCAGGTGTAGGCACCTTTTACTTTACTATAACACTCACGAAAATTTGGTGAGGACTCCCGCAAAATATCGGCTGGCGGAGGCATTCTTGGCAAAGATTCGTGAGTAGACTCTGGACTTGGTCGGAGCTCTTTCGTTTTACTGTACCAAGTTTACAGTCAACGTTCTGCGGACAGATTGGCCCTTAGAAGTATAAAATAAAATTGTGAAACTTGGGCTGTGGTAAAGTATTTGATAGCAGTGGTGGCGAGTATGAGACTGGCTTTGTAATATTGGATGGGATATAAGTTAGTTTGACCGTCGTTAGGTTGGGTGATGTTGAATTTGTAAGAGAGTAGTCTACTCTTAACCCTTACTTTACCTCCTAGGAGAGGTAGAAAGAAATTGATTTCGGGTATGACTCGTAACTCCACTGTTCCTCTTTGGTTATAGTGACAGGCACGTAGATGCTCGCGACGGCAACTTACTTCACTGCACGTCACTCGTCTCAATACTTCACAGCCTTTTTATCCTAACCTCGGTTATCTTCAGACCTTTTATCGGCACGGGGATCTTTTCTATCTACTGTATTAATCAATCAATCAGTTCACACGATCACCTATCACCTTCAGCACTCCTCCCAACCACAATTCTCCCATGGCATTCCTCCTCATAGTCTATCTACAGACCTACAAAGCACAACTTATAGCTAGCGATCCCACCACTGCGCTCACCCTTCCAAACCTCTATCCTACCTTACACCCGACGGCACACTACCATACCACCCACCGACTCCAACCGACTCCAGCCACCATACCACAACCAACCCATTCAATCACTGCTTTTCAGCTTCACAACACAAAACCACCCCAACCTCTCCATCCAGCACAGGCTGCACAGCACAGCACCTCCCCAAGCGCATACCACATACCATAGCACCGGTAAACAGCTCTACCTTACCCCAACCCCAATCCTTATCAAAAATACAACAATTCCACACAGCACCGTATCAAAAAAAACCCCCAGAAACCAACCAACCAACCCACCCACCAGCCACAAACCGCCACACCCCTTCCTTCCTTCCTTCCTCCTTCCTTCCCTCCCCCCTTCCCACTCCTTAGACTAACATACCCCTCCATAACAACCCCCCGTTCCACCCCACCCACCCATCATACTCGGGTGTTTCTGTAAAAATCGGAAAAAAACCACGTCTGTCGATCCCCCACAAATCCCTACGCAGACAAGGGTTATGTTTACAGACACACCCGAGTACCGGTACATCATCATCCCCAACCAGCCATTAAAACTCACCGTATGATGCGAGCACCATGAAGTAATGACCTCATCCCGTTCCTCGTCACGGGACCAGCGCTTACTGTACCCATGATACCTACCCTACTCCTCCACCAGCAACACACCGGTGCCGTACGAGTACTGTACCTTATAACACGATATGACATGATACGGTGGATCAGCTCATCTCCACCAAGATTTAGTCTAGGCAGGTTAATCGACATCATCTGATTGTGCAAGAGAGAGGGAGGCTCTGAGGCGGTCGGTTGGAACGGAAGGAAGGGCAAATAAATGATACGTCATGGGCAACAACAACAACAACGACGAATTGCGAAATTGTTGGGTGGGTTGGTTAGAGACTTTGTTTGGAGGGAGGGAGGGTAAAGTACGAGTGCTCGAGTAGACTGCCGGTAGGCTAGGCACAACTTGTTTTATTCTGTCATTTGATTTATTTGATTTGGTTTGATTCTTGCTAGACTAGACTAGGTATACCATACTCGGGTATGTCTCGGAAAACTATGTCTGTCGATCCCATACAAATCTCTAGAGACAAGAGTTGTGTTTTCCAATTTTTATGGACACACCCGAGTAGAACTACCCGTTGACGTGATAAAGACATAAACAAGTCAACTTTTCTTCAGGTTACGATAACTTACGCCAACTATCCTACGTTACAAAAGCTCTAACTTAATTTAACAAGCGGAAAGTTACAGTAAAAACAAAGGTAATGAAAAAAAAATTTGAAAAAAATCCATCACATGTTTTTCTCTCTTCTGTCTTTTCTCTTGTTCTTCGTCTTCTCAAAAATAAGTTCTTTCTTTGGAAAAAAAATCCATTGAATTCCTTGCTTCGTTTCAAACTCGCGAACGAGTGAACGGCTGGTCCATGGTTGGTTAGTCCCCTTCATCTTGGGCTAACTAAGGTACAACGTCCTCCAAAGTCTACACGAACACCTCCTCCTGACAGACTGGAACGGCTGAATGTAATGGATGAGAAGAGAAAAAGAGAAAAAAGAAACCCAATATATACGTGTTTAAAGCAAATTTCCAAACCCCAACCCAGTGCGAAAAGGAAAAAAAGAAGAAAACGGTAAAAACAGAAAATGAACAATAAACAACCGACCAAAATTCGAAAAAAAAAAACCCCTCCAGTGAGAAACTACCCAAAAAAAAAGCCATTTCGTAAGACATAAAAAGAGTGCGTTGAAAAGAATAAAAAGAGAAAAATCATGATTTCCTTCCTTTCGGCGTTTTTTCTTGTGTTGTAAAGAAAAACCCCGCTAAAGTCAACGTCTATAAGCAAAGCAAAAGACAAGACCAGAGAGAAGAGAAGAGTCCAAAAAAATCCCGGACAAGCGTCAGAGCCCATATTCACATGGAAACCTCGTGGAGGAACACAAAAGGAATAACAAAAGAAATTAACCCAAAAAGAAGCTTCGTTTTCAAGAAACCTCCAGTTTTCTAAAAGCCCAATCTTCGCTGCATCCTAACCACTCCAATCCGCACCCAAACGACGAACCCCAACCAGCGCTTCTTAAATCCAGGCCTTTTCCGCTTCGCATCCGGTACTTCGCTCTTGCCGGATAATCCCCATTTCTTGCCGGTCCCGTGACGACCACGACTGTCGTTGCGTGACTTGCTGCTGGTCTGGCTCTTGTCAAACCCTTCATCAAACCCTCCAACCTTCTCCTTGATGACACCGCCAAGGATAATATCGTCACCATCATATTCCTCATGTGACCAGTGGTGTTGATTACTCGACCCGGAATTTCCACGTCCACGGCCTGAACAACGCGATGTAGCCCTTGATCTCTCTTCTTCCTTAGCCTCAGAACGCCGCCTTTTGCGTTCCCTCTTTTCTTCCTTCCTCTCCTCCTTCGCCTCCCATGCCAGCCGTGCTGCAGTGACAGATGCCTCAAATGATGGAGATGTTTCCGATATTGATTTGTCCAAAGACGACCGGGCTTTGTTGTGAGGGCGCTTGAAGGAGGCCTTAACACCGTGTTGTGGCACGTTAGATGGAAATACAGTTGAAGGTAAATCCATAGGTGATACAGGTGATATAGGTGTAGTCATTTGGATGCTAGGGGTCCTGGCTCTCTGATGTAGATCCGTCATACTTAAAGTAGGTAACATGGGGGTACTCTTTCCTGTGTTCAAGTGAAGCCCGCCTGGAATTGGCGACTTGGTACCTCCCAACGCGCTCTTCCGAACCTTGTCCAGAGTATGCTCGTTGTCCGACTCGTCACTCGACTCGTTCGACGTGTTATACTGAGTAACATCTGGTGTATACCCACCCCTTCTTGGAAGTTGTCGCTTAGGATGAGAAAATGTTTGGTTAGCACCAACAAGTAAAGGAGAGCTCCCACTGGTTTGAGAAAAATTTCTTCGATGTCGATAAGCGAAGGGCGAATCATCCTCGATCCCACTCGAGTCATATCCAGTTCCATCGTAAATACCCAATCCTACACCATTTGGAAGACCACCGTCTGATCGCGACAGATCTAGAGAATTTCCACGAGATCCACTAACTTTCTTCAAAAGTGGCTTTATTTTTCCCCGAGCCCTGTGTGCAGCGACCGATACGGAAGCCGGGTGTGAGTGTGAATGCGTGTGTTCGTATTGTTCAAACGACGGTGGAGGTGAGCCAGGACCCGAGAAAAATCCCTCGTCCACGTCGTCAACAGTCTCCTCCTTATTTTTCAAAAATGACCGTGCGCGTTTGTGTAATTTTCCTGGAGTTTTCGTAGCATGTCGCGCGGCGGCAAGTCCAGGGTTCAAGCGAGGTGACGAAGAAGTCGATATTGATGATGGTGGACCGGTAACAGAGTAAGATGTCGGTACGGTTGATGTTGACGATGGATAATATGATGTGGAGGAGCGGGGTGTAGTGGGGACGAATGATGCCGGATGCCGAGGTGGATGATAGTGATAAGGAGGCACAACGGAAGCCATCTTGTTAGACGTTATAGATGTTGTTCAAAAGCAAACCGATAAAGAACGTATCGTCGATGGCGGGGGAATGGGGGATAAACAGAGAGAAAGGATGTTCTCAAAAGAGGACCTTCTCTGCAATTTCAGCCAAGAAGGACCTACACGTCGAAGGGCGGTGCACGCGATGGCCTTACCCCGATCTTCGCGGCGAAGGAGGGGTGAAATACACTGGTAACAGATGACGGAGCTGCTCTTGGTTGCTTTCGGTGTGGCTGCCGCTCGTTGCTCCTGTTTTGGCTGAAGTGCCTGCTTTTCCCTTTTCCTCTCTCTTTCACCTGGTACGCTGAGAACAATAAGATCAAAAAATTCCAGCCTACAGATCCCGGATACGTCTTCCGTGTGCGCGGGCGTCGGGTTTTGTGCAAAATGCGACCGTAAACACAACAAGTTGAACTTGAACTCGAAAGTTGACAACACGGCCGAGATAAATCCTCCCGACCGTAAACAATCACAATATAAACAAAAACACAACTTCAGCCAACCAATTTTTCCCTTTTCTCTCTTCCTCGTACTTCTTCCGTATGTGGAGGGGAGGGGGGGGAACAAGCAAAGGAGTCCAGTAAAGAGATGCTTGCAAAAAATAAGCACAAATTTTTTCCCCCGCTCTTGTGAGTCGAATGTTTTTATAAGCATGCGATGAGCAACTAATAAAAGTGCTCGATGGAGGGTTTCGTAACCCAGGATAAGGAAATTCCTTCCCCTTTTCCCCGCGCGGCAGGGGAACCGAAAAAGGTAGGCGTGGGAAAATAGAGCAAGACAAAGAGGCGAGAAGATGAAGAGTGAGAAAGACTCCAAGAAAGCAGCCCCAAAATGATATCTTTTCGTATGGCTTACTAAATGGGCTCAATTTCTTCGACTAAACTACTCAGGCTGTGAGGCTGAGGGCGATATTCTCTCCTCTTTACAAGAGAAAGGATACGCAAACAAAGACGTCGTAATGAGGGGGCGGGGTTATCTAGTATCAGCTGAACCTATGAAATGACCTAAATTTTTTCACAACAGTTAAAATCAATCAATCATCACCTCGTGGCGATAAAACAAAGGGTGGGGGGAAAAAAGGTGGTTATCATGGAGCTTTTTTTCTCTCCTTACCTCTTCACTAGAAAGCGGCGATGGGATGTTTCCACTTCTGTGTTTGTAACCCTCCAAAAAATCCAGTGCCCGGCGTCTTTCCGACCGTATGAAAGAAGCAAAGAAAAAAGAAAAGAGAGCACAGCCTCTCAAATTGAAAAATTCCAAATAATCCTTCACAAAGGCAAACTTGTATTTCTCGAGAAATACAATTATATACTGCTATCCGGATCCTTTTTTTTTTCTCCCTTTGTTTCTTTTGTTTTCGTTCCTTCTTTCCTAACCTTTTTGGCCCAGCCCAGTGGATGTCCCGATGACGATATCGGTATCGTAGATAGATAAGGACCGTCAAACCTAGGTGGTGGGGGGATAGCGAGGAGGAGGGAGGAGAGGAGCAGGGAGGAAGGGGGGAGAGAGGGCAGAGATGAACTTGGGACGCGGGGCTGGATAGAAGAAAAGAAGGGAAGAGGGAAGGGAAAAGGGAGGAAGAAGTAATGTAGAACAGAGCAGCAGGTAGAAAAGATACAGAGGGAAATTTCAACCCAACGTGAAGCTCAAATGAAAAATTAAAAAAGAAAAAAAGAAATAGCACGACGCGGGATGTAGGTGTGGAGTAAAAGGTAAAAAAAGCCTCTTCAAGTGACCTCTATCTCCAGATTGGAAATCCAAGAGGGACCCTTTTTGTACGGAAGTAGCCAGAAGAAGACGCTGTGTTTCTCTATTCTTGAAAAAGGCTACCACGGAAGAGATGTGTCTCCGACCCGTTCGAATTCAGAAGGGAATCGAAAGAACGATGGCCCAGACAATGATAAAGAGCAATGGACCCACCTTTCCAGCCAGGTAGAATGTCTCTGATTGTCCGAAAGAGAAGGGAGTCCTTGAATCAACTGCACATGAATCACGACCGAGCAGTTTCTCTATACATATTTCGCACGCAGAATCTCCATCATTCCTCTGTAGGGAGGGTTCGGTAGGGTATGGGGGTTACATAGAGCAGTAGAGATGTCAATTGCTCGCCTGGACCATCCTATATTTCAACCTTTACTCCCTACAGTTACATATGCTGGACATACAGCAGACAGGAACATGCAATCAATTATCGTCTCATATGTCAGAGCTTTGATCCATCCCTTCATCCATCTACAGTATCTACGGTATCTATCAGTCGTAGATGATCATGTCTTACCCGTTTATCATAACACCTTTACTGCCTATTTGGAATATGATAGCATATCTTCAGCTTACTGTTTAAAAAAAAAAAAGAATAGCTTTAAAGGGAAAAAATTGGTAGGGAGGACGTCAAAGAAAATGGTTGTTGTCTGTTGTCAAAAGCCAACACCTCATTCGTTGCCAATTTCCAGCGACCCGATCTCTCCACACCTATCCGCAGTCTAACAAGCATTACACAGCTATACCTCCTAGTCCCCTTTCCCCACATCCCTCCCCTATCCGCGTGGTTACCGTAAACAATATCACCAAACAATTCACCAGCATCACATTCCCAATTCCAGTGATCTCTCATACAGACATGAACCCCCATCTCTCTTTCTCTCCCCTCTAGATGGGAGAGGGGGAAATAAAAAGCCCCCATTCAAAAGAGATACCGTAGCATGTCATGCCATGTCATGTCATGTCAAAATTCAGTACTCGAGTAAATTGACCTGTCACTTGAGATCTCCTTCGTCTAAATCTCAATAAACTTCCACGCCCCCTGCCAATCCCATCCCTAGGAAGACACACAAACGAAAAAAATATCAGGAACTCCCAACGAAAAAAAAAAGAAAAGAAAAAAAAGAAAAGAAAAAAAGACCCCCAATCCCGGAACCTGAACTGAGCTAAACAGTGAATGCCCGCTCATTCCCATTGCACCGCAGGAAATACTGTAGAAAAAAAAAAAAAACCTCCCCAGCGAAACAGATGCAGTAGTTTCCATACACCTGCATCTCCATCAATAACCACTTTCCTTCCCGGCAAACGCTATGCGAGGAAGGGTGAAAAATTGAAAAATGGCCCCCCTCCTACTCCCCTGACACTGACATCGTCAAGGGAAGAAGCGAATGTAATAGGAGAACGGAAGGGTGACAAGGCTTATCATCATGCAAGCTCGCCGAACTCTTCCTTCCTTCCTTCCTTCCTTCCTTCTTTCTTTCTTTCTTTCTTTCTTTCCCCATGCGGAAACAAGAAATGAAAATGAAAAATGAAAAAAAATGAGGAAAAAGAAAAAACATACACGCATGACAAAAAAAAAAAACCAACAAAATCAATCGAGATGAAAGATGAAAGGTGAAAGATGAAAGGGCTCATCAAACACCCATCTCGTGACTAGACCGAGGATCGAGGGGACCAGATCAGGGTCCAACTTTTTTTCTTTCTTTTTTTTTTCGAACCATCTGCTCGGTTCACTACAGTAGTGGCGGTATTTCCGTGGCGGTGGCTAGCGCACCAGGTTACCAGGGACAGGTTAAGAGGTTCAAGACGGAAGGGGGGGATCCCCAAAACGCTCATACCGATACCGCTAGCTTGAATAGCTACGGTAGCTAGCAAAGCAAGCAAACACCCTTTTCTGCTGCTTGCTTGCTTGCTTTGCTTGATGCAAGTGGGTGCGAGCTAGATCACAGATGGACAACTCAGAGCTCAGGCTCGGTGAGGTTCATAGCGTTCGCATTGAGATATTTAATACCAATCTTTTTGGTGGAAGCCTTCTTTTCTGCACCTTTTCCCTCTGCTGGACTTACTGTTCGCGTGCTAAGGGCATTAGCTGTTGTATCGAGTAGAGTGCTTGCGCAGCGCGGTACTCTATCGTAGAGGTGCCAGCAGGTTTTTCGCCGTTCAATCGGGGGGGGGGGTACCTGCACCGTATCGTGCGGTACTAGTACAGTATCGTGCTGTGAAGTTATTTTGGTCTGCGGATTTTGCAGAATTAGTAACCTACTGTATGCCTTGGCCCGTTACAGATTTGCAGTGGAATACGGTAGTCTACCGGCATCGTAATGGTACCTTTGTGGATAATTCAGATACTGGGTGATGTGATACCGAAGATGTGATAGATCTTCAGAAAGAAGGTGTGGTGTTGTACCATACCGTAACATGTTACACTCCCGGCACTTGTCCTATACCCCGAGAGAAAATAATCAAACCTCATTTCCACCCTTATCCCCCTCCAGCTACCGCACCGTATTAACTTATGACTTACCAAATCTTGTTTCTTCCCCCGTTAAACATCCGTTTTCGGAGATTCCCGTCCTCGGCCCTCATTTCTCTTTTCTGGAAAGGCCAAGAAGAACCCGAGAAATAGGGAAAAGTCTCCAAGGGGTCGAAACAAACCTCACCTAATCTCCACCAAAACCACCCAAATTTGCTTTAGAACCTCACTCACTTGATTCCCAGCCAGCCTCTCACTGCAAGTTCAAGTCAGTCAGTCCTCCACGGAGGCCAGCCAGCCAGCCACCTTCCCTCCCCAGCGGGCCACGGTACCCAGCCAGCCCAGCAAGCCGGAAGACCCAAACCAAAAGAGACCAAAACGAAACGGAACGAATCGAATGAGCACAGCACCAGCACAAAAAAACACCACAAACTAGCTGACAAAACTGACTAATTCCCACAACCTCATACCGCCGTACCGTCCCCAAACCCCAAAAAAACTTTCCCTCGGAAATAAACACCCTCCCGAGTGATCCTCCATGAACACCCCAGTCCAGTCCCCATTCATCGGTGAACCCGAGGAAAATCCTCATCCATTCCCCCATCCAATCGTCCATCTACCGTACTATAGAACTCCAGAATCCCCCCCCCTCCCACAACGGCACCCCCTCCGCCAGAGCACAGACCAGACCAGACCAGCCGCGCGTTTTCCACCCAAGAAAACACAAATTTCCGGTGAGATCCATCTGAATTGCCCCTCGGTCTTGGCATTGGGGCTCTGCTCTGCTCTGCAATTACAATACTGTACAGGTAGGGTTTGGCCCTTTACCCTGACAAAGAGAGAGAACTTTGCGATTTGGAAAGAAAGAAAGCAAGATTCTTTGCGTGTATCTGTGTATGTGCAAGGAGTAAGGCTGAGCACAATTCTATTCTATCGATCGTGAGAATCTCCTCTGTAGTATACGTGGCACCCGTACTGTACCGGTTCGATGCCGTAAAACTTGTGTTTGTACGATATGATTGTTTATTCTGTGCAGGCAGGATAGGGCTGCGGTGGGTGCTTCCCGGGTCTTTGGGCAGATTATCGCACTGTACAGTGCCGTACAGTATTTCATCGTTTTTTTTAATTTTTTTTAATACTTGCGTCATGTAGCACTGTGCTTCTTTTCTGATAGGGCTCCTACGGGGCGGATGAAACGAGGGTTTGGATTTGTTTTATGTTTTCCGGGAGGATGGTGTTGTGTTGCATTGCTGAGTGCCTGGCAGTACGGTACAGTGCTTTTACAATGCCGTATATACTGTAGCCACTTTGGCGGGGGGGAGGAGGGGTGAAGTGGTTGCCTGGTGCGCAGTACCATAAAGTTAAGTGTGGTGTAGTCTACTAGTACTACCATAGTATCGTGGAGCAACCTGAAAAGTGGGATTTTTGATATCATAATACAAAATTATTTTTTTTTTACCATAGCCTTCGCTTATCGTCCCGTATCGTACCGGTATCTGTTATTCGCGCGTGGCATGGGGAATCACTCGGCGGCGACGGGTGGCAGCGGCGCGACGGGTGGCCCAATCTGTCCACGTTAGCTACTATAGTCTATAGATCCTACTGGAGAATACATATATGCAATGCGATACGGTAACCTATCGTTTCGCTGTTACAAGACAAGTGGGTGGGTGTGTTGGGTTTTGTGGTCTGCCTCAGAGTGCGATTTGCACGTACAGTATATTTTGGGGGGGATTTTTTTCCGCAGCCTTGAGGCTTTCACAGTCGGGTGGTTGCGCAGCGGAGCATCCGACGGATCAACTCGGAAGTTTCGACGTTGAGAATAGCTGAGGGCCTCAAGGCCTACGTTTACAGCGACGACTCCTTGGCGGCGGAGTCTTCGGTGAGATGGCGAGGGGCTGTTCATAGTATGATAAGTTAAGCATAGAACTAAGTTGAGGCGGTAGCCGCACTGTACGGTATTCCTGTGGTGGATCAACGGTTGTCATGTGCTCTCTTGCTGGGTTAAGTTAGGCTTCAGAAAGGGCGGAAATTATTACGGTTTTCCGGAAGAGGGGATGTTAAACCGTGGTTGGAGGGGGTTGTACCAATTTTTTTCGTAAGGCTGCTAACGTGCAGTGGGTGTGAGATCAGAGGTGTTTGGGATTTGATTTGCTTGGATGTGCAGCCTTGTGTGATACCCGAGGTTAAGTAATCTGGAGACTTGACTGCGGAAGGGATGTCGAGAAAACGTCAGGCCTGGGGCGCTCGCGAGGCTGAAAATGTCGGGTTGGGAAACCGAGTGACTACCTGTGATATGGAGAAGCTGTAGTATTTTTTTGGAGCTTGACTTTTGGGAAGGCGAATCAGGGATAAAGACTGGTATTTGAGGCGGATTCAATCTCTGTGAATTCTCTACGAAAGTTAATTCTATTGTTACAGGCGTGGACGCATGGTTCTTCCTGATTTGGCGGGGGTGAATCAAGATTTGACAGTCCATGAACAAAGGGAAAGGCGGAAAAGAAGGCTAGATAACTAGATTTCAGGCAGGAGTCAATAATTCCAGCTGAATTGCTTCGATAGTATTCAAGGTTATATGTAAGGATAATCATCCCTTATTGGTTCATAAATTAGACGACGTTCGATTGTGTCAACTTTATCCTGCAACAACTTGCTATCTCGGTTTAGCTCCCTCCCGTCCTGGTCCGATATTAGGTGTAGATATTACAATTAAAAGACTACTTTGATTGGAATGATACTCTATGTATTCTTCATTACAGTATATTGAGATTCCTGCACCTCAGAGGCAGGCTGGAAGTCAAACGGATTTAAGGTTGGAAAATAACAGCCCGTTCTGATAGGCATAAGAAGAATCATAAGACTAATAATCATCACTCTACCTATTACTACTCAACAATTTCAGGGTGATATCCCAGCCTTCTACTCCAGCCCCAGCCTCATTCACACAGGGTCACATGGCGGAGGATGAAGCCATTAGCTCCAATACACCCTCCAGTGCAAAGATGTTTCGTTCACTAGCAGCCAACTTCAAACCACTTTGTATGTCATTGAACCTGATTAACAACCAAAAACTTGCAAACTCAATTGAGGCCCCCTACCCGAACTCTCACTTGCTCCATAGCCGTAAATTGAGGTATCATAAGACACTGCATTCATGACTTCAGGGTTAGGGTTACCATCGACCGCCCAGATCACTCGTATAACCCAATGAGGGCAACGGAAAACATTTTAGTTAGAGGAAAAACCCCTTCGGGCAGTGGAATAACTTAAAAAAGCTAGACAGGAAGAGAAGAAATCTGTAAAAGCTAATCAACGAGACACTAGGCTTCTGCTTATCACTCCTGACTAGCCAGTTAAACAATCAAGAGCCGAAAGAGATTTCCAGGTAAACATCTGTGGCGTCGCATTCAAGAGAAATTTCCTTTGTTACAAAATTACACTCCTCTAGAACTACACTAGCAGGCTAGGTAGATGCAAGGCGCGAAGGGTGGCAATCCTCTAATTAGAGGATAGAACCCCTTCAGGCCAAATCAAAAAGGTAACTGTGTTAACAAGAGTGGTGAAGTATTGATACTAAAGGCAGCGGTTAAGAAATGCAGTAGTCTGTTGGGATTTTTTCATCGTACGGTTGGAAGATGAGCTTGCTGCAAATATATGACTTGGGTGTGTGTATTTTACTTTGGATCAGTCGGGGAGGGGATGTCTACCAAGCTGGGAGAAGATGCTGTAGTTAGTAGATTTCAACTGCCTATCTTTTTCAAGAAGCCAACAGTGGATACTAGGAGCCGGAAGCCAGGATGTGTTAAAAGAATTGTATCAAGCAAGTGTACGCAAACCCAGTGATGGCAGTGTACCAAGGTCCCCGTAACCACCCAAGGATCTCGGAGAGGGAGGGGAATTAAGGCACCTTCATTGGAGTCGAATATCCGGAATTTTTCCGCGTCGGCATGCCTGACTAAATTATTCACTGAATCTTGTAGAAGGAAGTGGAAGAAACAGGTTTGCTCATAATCAAGGTGAATCGCAATAAACATAAAGATGAAAATAAATTCAAGTCAAGGACTAAAAGTTGTCCATATGCCTTTATAATTCCAAAACTGTAAGGATAATCATCGCCGGAACTGTGGCCCAACGGTCTTAAGTTCCGGCACTCGAGAAACCTCAGGTTGTCTCGGGCCGGGACAGAGATCCCGGAGGATGTAGGCCGCAAGGCTGAACCTTTTTGCTGCAGCTTTTGGGGAACAATTGGGATGTGCTCTGTGGATCTATCTATTGCTTTGGATCCTCGATATTGGCACCGGGGTTTCTCAGGAGTGGGCGGGGAGGGATTCTAGGGATAAATAAATGTTGCGATTTGATCAGCGGAGGGGGTGCGTTCAATCCTCCTTGAGTCCGGATTTTTTTCCTTGTCGGCAGGATTATTTTTGGTATTGAAGGGGAGTAGGGCATGTTGAAACCTAATTTGCCCCTCCTTCGAGATTCCAAGTTGAAAAGGGTTGTTTTTAGGATTCACTGCTAGTGGCTCTAGGGAGGGTGTAATTACCATTGGTTGAGCCTTCCAGAGAACAGAAGAAAGAAACTGGGAGTTTTTATACGTGAACTACACTCGGCATCACTAATTTATATTTGCAAACAACCGTGGCCGAATTTCACCCCATATCACTCGATTGATCATTATGCTTAAAGTGCTTGTAGGGGTTGTTTTGGGCCATATATGGACTCCTGGAATCAGGTTTTTTTTTTTGCTTTTCGACTAGGCCTTCTCAGTATGATATACAGTGGCTTATCTTCCATGAGCTCAGTTTTGGATCCTAAATGCTAAAAAGGTGATCCAAGCAAGCAAACTCCTTCGTCTTAGTACCCAGCAGCAGTGACATTGTTTAGTAATATTTCTCTCAATTATTGTTATTGTCTATAACTATTGCAGGGCTACTGTATACAACAATCACTATGATGGATAACCTTCAGAACCACCCAGGAAATAGATTTAAAAAAGCACGGAATCTCACCCGACATCTTAACTTTAATTATAAGGAACTCAATTTTTTTTGGATAGAATAAACCCAACCACAGGTTATCAATTATTATTATTATTATTATTATTATTTATCATTACGCTTGTGGGGCCATAGGCTATGAAGCAGTAAATACATAGTGCGGCCAGGACATACTGGCCTGCCAGAGACTCCATCTCATATGGGCCCTACCGGCCTCTGGGCAAATACCCAAGTTCAGAGGCCTACAGGGGCATTGCATCATCACCACTACTCCATGTTATTATTTTTTTCTAGTATTTGCTCCGATGGTATGACTTTATGCTTCTCCTGGCCCATCCTCCCGCATCTCACTTGCCCATCCCAGGCCTTTACTCCCCCCTCCTTTATTCTGCTCCTTCTCCTCTTCCTCAATTTGCATTTCCTGCCTCCTCCTTAACCTCTCTTTAGCCTCCTTCTTTGCCTTTTGTATTTCTTCTGGTGTGCAGGTATGGTATTCACAAAGCCACAGGTTACCAAAAAAGTCACGAACCCGCAAACTCCACATCATCCTAGTTTTTCTTTCTTTCTTTCTTTCTCGCCCTTTTATTGGAGATTACCAGCAGACTGACTACTGCAATAGAACTGGGGATACTAGTTTTCTAGACTGTTGTGCCCGGTGTATGCCGCAACCATATCTTGGTAAAACGGCAGTACGAGTGATGAAGCATGCCGCTTGTGCATAGTGTGTGTAGGTGTGAAAAAGAGCCGCACCCAGTCATGAATTTTATTTGGCAATACCCAGTTTTATATGTTCCAGAATATCATACTGTGGGACACGTATGTGGCCTACGGGTACATTATGGTCAATTGCTTTGACAACTTTCGTGACGCGGTCAGTAGGCCTCCCTAAGAACCCATTGTGCCTGGGAATCAAAATCACTGAATTCTCCCCTCAACTTCGTACCGGAGCGGGCTCCCCGCCATACCCATATACCCATATCCCACCTAGCCTAACCGACAAAATCCCAATCACCCAGCCATCACTCGGACCACCCTCCCCCCACCTCCGCTCCGACAAACCGACCTACAGACCACACATTCCAGTTACATACCAGCAATATCCCCCCCCCCCAAAAAAAAAAAAAAAAAAAACAACCAACAAACCCCAAGCTACATACCTACCTTCCCCAGACAAACCGCCATCTCCCAAGAAAAGACCCAGAAATACAAGATTTAGCCAATTAGGAGAATCACATCCCTGCAATCCTCCTCCAAGCTCAACGTAAACCTCACGAACGGGTAGACAAAAACACCAAGATTAGATGGAGACACAGTATCGTATTCTCATTTAACGTTTTTTTTTTTTTTTTTTTTTTTTTTTGCTCCCCAGAGGATCTTCCCCTCCCTTCCCACACACAAAATACACACGCACCAATTCTTACAACCCAACCCCGCGCCATAACCCCGGTTCTGAAAGCATTAGTGAGCCCGGATATGCCTAAACTGAAATAAATTTTTTTTTTTTCTTTGTTGTCTCCTTTTTTGCAACCACTGGGGGACTTATTATCCAGATGTATATATATGTTCTATCTCACCGATCAAGTAAATTACTTTGTAAAGAGCACATGCTCTTGATAAAGTAAGCCACTTTCTGAGGGAGACATGCTACAGAGCAAGTACATGTATCCGTCATCTCCCTCGCAAAGTGTAAACTCCAGGTCAAGTTTCGAGAGGCAACAAGGCAGCAAGAATTATCTTGTTCTATTTGGATGGTAACCAAGGTGTAGGCTTTATTCATACTGGATCTTTGAAGCTTTTTCATACCTTAATCCATTGTCCACTTGTATAGCAGTTGTGAGATTTAGAGTTTTTCATGACTGACTGACTATGATACACAACTACCAATCAAATGCAGAATGGATACTGAGTAGAAGCTGATATATCTTGAAAAGCCTTGCTGCTCCCTCTATTACTATTCTGATATAAATTACTTGTTATCACATACTTGTTGGATTGTATCAAACAAAAGTCACATCACCCTAGCAATGAATAGGAATGCGTTGCAATCCTGTTATGAAGAATATAATTTCTCTTGTATGTACATCCTCTTCACCTGTGAAAGAAATACAAACTGGAGCAGTAAATTTATGATAGAAGAAAATGGACATCTTGCTTATATTTATAAAGAGAAGAAATTTACTTTATGGGTGGGATAAGCAAAACTTAATATTGTGGGGAGCATATCTCACAACCAAAGTGACCTACTTTGCAAAGGGCATATGCTCTTTATCAAGTGATTTTCTTGGTCAGGGAGATGGAACATATACATAGATACATGTTTCCCGAACCACCACTCGTGACGTTCACACCGGTAGCTAGTACGAGCGAGAAGCGGCATAGGACCTCATGAAGTCACCTCACCTCACCTCACCCTCCTTTTGTCCGCCGGCACAGCGCTGGGGGGAAAAGGAACTATGGTACCGCCAGCCTGGAGTTCCCACTCTCTGCCAATCGGAAAAATGAAAAGTTGGGGGCTAACTTAACACCTTCGGCGGCGTCGCGAATGGTAGTTGGATCATGAATATAAATAATCTTTGGACCGGCGGGCCTTTCCAAAACCCTGTATCACCCCCCCCTCCCCCCTTCACTACTCCGGAAAAAAAAAAAAAAAAAAAAATCATAATGCTAAAACGGAACGGGCCTACAGCGGCGGTAACCCCCAGACTTCAAAAGCAGCAGCAATGCGTTCCATCCAGCAACAAATCTTCCAGAACGGCACGGGCGACATCTCCGGGGATAGTTCGAATCACGGCTCCTTCAGCGTCTTCGGCACATTCTCCGTGGGCTTCCCGTCATTAGGCCGGAATACCAGCACTAGCGAATACTTGCGAGGTCTCGATATCTATACGGGCGTTGCGTATTCCCGCTTCAAGATTGAAGGAGGAGGAGGGAGGGGGGAGATTGCCAGGACGTACTTTTGTTCTTCGCCGGCGGATGTCTGCGTTTATCATATTGCCGCGTCGTCGAAGGGGGGTATTTTACCCGCTGTGACGGTGGGCTTCGCTGTCCCCCGCCTGCGATTACCGCGGCTGGGAATGTGGTTAGGTGTTGTGGGCAGGCGGAGCCATCAGGTGGGATGGTGTATGAAGCGCAGGCGAAGGTTTTCGTGGGCGGGTGTGATAAGGATCATACCAGTGGGGATAGTGTGAAGGTTGAAGGGGCGGAGGAGTCGTATATCATTATCGCGGCAGACACGAATTACGATGAGACCAAAGGGAATGCAAAGGATGGGTATACCTTCAAAGGACCTGTTCCATCCGCTTCTGTTACTAGAACTCTAGCTGCCGCTGGAAAAAAAAAAAGTCTTATAAACAATTGCTCCGGGGGCATATCAAGGACTACTCGGCCCTCTATGACACCTTCTCACTCACACTCCCGGACCCGCTCGGGCCAGCGGGGAAACCGACGGATCAACTAATCGCGGAATACGACATCAATATCGGGAACCCGTACTTGGAGTCCTTGATATTCGACTATGCGGGATTCTTACTAACAACTTCGTCTCGGCCCTCCACACTCCCGCCAAATCTGCAAGGGGCGCCGAAGCAACAGGACCAGGAGGAATCCTCGACGGGACATGGCGGTTTATGGAAGAAACGTGGGCGGCCCGGGGCGCCGAGACGGCAAAGTCATTATACGGGGAGGACGCAGAAGGGTGGGTGATATTCAATGAATTAAACACCTTCGGTCACACGGGTTTAAAAGGTGACGGGAACCGGGATACCGCGTTACGGTTTGGGTATTCTGCTGCTAACGCTTGGATGAGTACTATATCCCCCCGACCCTTCCCCGGCTCATAAATGCCAAAAGTGCAGCACGTCTGGGACCACTACGACCACACCCTCGACAAATCCCAGTACCGCGGCACCGGCCACCCATTGCTAAAAGGCGCCGCCCTCTTCCACCTAAGCACGCTATTACCAGACACATACCACAACGACAACACATTCGTCGTGAACCCGTGCAACAGCCCCGAACAACCCCCCCTCGACATCCGGGTGTAGCATAAACCAACAACAAATCTTCAAAGTCTTCAACCACCTGCTAAAAGGCTGGGCTGGAGCGCATCCAATCCGCTCTGACAAAACTGGACAGAGGAGTACGCCTCGGCCAATCCAAGAATGGAAACTAGACATGAACTCCCCAACCGATCAGCACAGACACATCTCGCAATCATACGGCTGGCACCCCGGATACGCCATTCCCGCCCTAGCGCAGCGCAACAAACCACCCTGATGCACAGAGCCCCGGGACAATGGACCGACGCGAACGCAGGCTGGCCTATCCAATTCTGCGAAAGCGCATTACCATCTCCGCTCCGCCATCAACCAGAACTTCGCTGAGAATCTGTTCAGCGTGTACAGCAAGGATGAGGCGTCCCGTGCAACGTGGGTGCTCCAGGTTGATGCGAATTTTGGGTTCGAGGGGGGCGGCGCTGCATATGTTTGTGCATGATCTGGATGGGGAGGTTGGGAGTTATGATAAGGGTAGAGAAGGGAGGACGGTGGTGCTTGCGCCCGCGGTGTCGGAGGTTTGGTTTGGGAGTCGGGTTGAGGGGTAAAAACTTAGGCAGGGGGGGAGTATTAACTTTGAGGTTGGTGGGAGCGGGCTGTGAAGAATTTGGTGGTTAGGGGGAGGAGTTCTGGGGCTCCGAGGCTGAGGTTTGTGGATGTGGCTGGGAGGGAGATTGTGCCGAGGTGAGTGGGCGGTCATCAGTGGTCACTCGTGTAACATACAGTACAGTACGGTGCTGTAGGTTTTTTTTTTTTAAAAAAACATTCCTTTATTTGTTGATACAAGTACTTTGTAAAAAAAAAAACTTGGAATAAATAAGAAAAATTAAGTATATCTTGCACCCGATGGACAGACAGACGGACTGCATGTATAGTTCCCGCTCTCTCGAAACCCCACTAACTTACGTTGCCCACTACCCACTTAGGCATCGTAACCTAATCTGTAAGGAGTAGTATGATAATAAAGTCAAAGAAAGAGAGAAAGACCAAACAAAACACTGCAGACAGGGAAGGAAGGAATCTTCCCGGTCAGGGTTTTCTATAGGATCGAGATGGGGGAGGCAAAATGATAATAACGAAACATTAATTCATAAGACATCATAAACACCACACCAGCAACAAGAGAAGTGAAAAAAATTTATGGAAGAAAATTATTAAGTTAGTTTAAAAGGTCAGGTAAAATTTAGTCATACGCCATCAAACAAGAGAACAAAACACCGCATAAAAAAATCAAATAACCCCCCACCCCCTCCGGAGGAAAAAAAAAAAAAAAAGAGAAGTAAAAAATAGAGGAAAGAATGAAATACACCCAATCAATCAACTTCTCCTAACCATTTCCTCTAGAACATTTTTAAACTCCCCACCAAGACCCCACACCCTCATCCTGCCCAGAATTCCCACAACCACTCTGAGCACCTCTCTAGCACCCATCTCTGAGCAAATCTCCGTCATTGCATTCCCAGCATGTTGGTCACTGCCGATAGTAGCCTTGCCCTTTCCCTTCCTAATCCAGTCGTCGACGCCCCTCCACGGCTGGGAGTCCAGGCGGACAACCTCCTCTTGAACACCTCCTAACGGACTAGAAGGGAGCGGGTTGGGTGTAGGGTGTTCACGGAAGTAGCGGCCAAAGCCCCAGAGGACTACGCCCGCCATGAAGATGCGCATGCCCTCAACGGGGGAGCAGACGGGTTTCCAGCGAGAGATGGCTATTATCTGTGCGGCGTTCCAGGCTAGGGTTCGGGCGTAGACGGGATCTGCTTGGAAGATGTTCTTCAGGCGGGTTATGCGTGGATCTACGGGTGTCGTGGTCGATGATGGCGGGCGTCGTGCGAGCGAGAGGATTAATGAGACGGTGGGGAAGGCGGCGTGGAGGTGGGTGTAATGGGATATTAAAAGGGCCAGGCTGTTATAGCAACATTAACAATTGATCAAGTATATAGAGGAGTGAACAAACATCATGTGAGCTCTATCTCCATCGACTTCTCCGTCTCTCCATCCAGCCTCCATTTGTCTCTCCCTCACTCCTTCACATATAACCATTAAACTCTGTAGGAGCTTTTCCTTCGCTGGCTTCAATCCAGGGCTTAACATGGGCAACCCTAACCCTCCGTCATTTCCGACGGAACTGCTCTCACTTAATACACTTTCCTCGAGTTCCTTGAAATCCCAGAGAATCCTCCCAATAGCTTGCGCGCACAACCTCCGGCCCCAGCTCGTCAAGTTCTCCGGTGACATTTTCCCAGAGATCACATCACGCAGAGTCGGGTAGAACGGCATTCCTTTTTCTGCATCAGGGGGGAAGACCCCAGACTCAAGTAACACTCCCCAGGCTTGTGCATTTGGGGCTTCCCATAGAGCCTCGGCACATGGCATCCGTGTAGAGATATCATTCAAAGTAATAGCACCACGCCGATTCGATAAAGTCGAGAATGAGCAATCGTATTCGAAGATAGACCACGCAAGACGTCTTAACTGTTCTTTCACATACCACCGACGCCACCTGACCTCGATGTCTTCCCTCTCACTGTGATTATCCTCATCGCGGGTAGTCCTGGGGTTAGGTGAGCCAGGTGCGGAACCAAGTGAAGATGATGTCGGCGATACACGGCCAGAGAATAGCCCAATCCGACGAGCACTCCCGATTAGTGCACTTCTAGACACATCTGCGCAATCATAAAGACGATGAGACCCGGATCCTAAGGCGTAGACGTTTTGCAGGCAGGAAGCCATGAGGAAGAAATCCGAATGGGGATATTCGGGGTTGTATTCAGCCTGCCCCATACAAGTCAGTATCCACATTGAGAATGAAAGATTACATATAATTACCATCCAAGCCAATGTCCTCTTGCAAAGCTCACTCAAACTGTCCGCAAACATCTTGGCACCCTCGAGGTGACTGTAACTCGCACCAATACTAGCCATGGCTACCAGCACTATTGTGGGGCAAGTGCCCGCACTAAATGTCGGCCTGTGGATCATTGGAAGGATCGAGTGAAACTGTTCAAAGTAAATTTTGATGAAGGAAT
The DNA here is from genome assembly GCA_003788595.2 of Choiromyces venosus 120613-1. Taxonomy (NCBI): domain Eukaryota; kingdom Fungi; phylum Ascomycota; class Pezizomycetes; order Pezizales; family Tuberaceae; genus Choiromyces; species Choiromyces venosus. Next base: position 273,700 of record ML120358.1, read on the forward strand.
CAATCATCGTTTTGGAAGGAAATTTGCTCATATCAGCGCTCTCATATGGAAATCGTTCCACCGGAATCGAGAGCAGAGACACCATGTCGTTTAGTATCCTGTCATCAATCCAAGATTCGTCGTTATCCGTGTTTGCTGGAGTGCGAGCCTGAGTGACGGCTGGTGTCTGGGGAGTAAGTTCTTCCAAGATTTGTCTAAGGGGAGGCAGCGTGACTCTTCTTTCCAACTTCTGTCTCGACGACTGCCAACCCCATGGGAGAAAGTCCTCAACGGAGGTATGGTCGTTGATAGGTCTAACCGTTGGCAACCGGGCTTGGTGGTCATCGCGATGTTTGATCTTGAACATAGAACCCTCATCCGGACATACCGGGACAGGAGACGCAACTCGTTTGTTGCTACCTACTCCGGCTGTAATAGTGAGGCTTGGGACAATCCCAGATGTGGTAGAGGAGTGGCCCAAATCTAAAAGAGCACAACCGCTGGCTTGCCCCTCTCTTTGCGGAGCAGCAGGCCAGTCACCCCAACCCCTGAGCCAATCGGTACTTTTATCGAATATTTCGTAATCAAAGAACCAGTTTTCCTCAGGGTTCAAGCCAGGAAGGTTGTCTCCATATCCGGAGTCATGTCTATTATTTGATAGATCATCGCTATTAACAATCATTGAGTTCGAGGGTCCTGCTTGAGAGGGTTCGCTTTCGTGGGTTCGGTCTGGAAGAAATGATCTCGGTGAGCCTATTGTCCTAAATTCCTCTGAACTATCATTGAGGAAAGCACTAATATCCGTAGCATTTTGAGTGCCTGGTGACCGAGACCATGGGACGGGTTTGATCCCCTGCAAGGTGCTTGCAGCGTGGATGTCTTCCTCGGCTATGGTCGCTAGCCCACCCACGGCCGTTACCAGGCTATCTCTCGGAGAGTCTCCGAGTTGAGAAGGTGAAGATAGAATATCTCGTAAAGAAAGTGGAGGGAATGGGGTAATCATGGGGGTTGAATGATTTGTGCTCTCACCATTACCAGGGGTATTAAAATGCAGTGAACCAAGGTTTCCTGCACTCCCTCTAAATATATCACCACTTGACGATTGACCTATCGTATTGTGACCTGTTGAGATCGAGTGATCCTGGGGATGCACTGCAAACATTATTTCCACAGCCGAAGGTGTTTTTTCGGGGGTTTGTACGCCACTGTTATTCACCGAGTTGTCGAGACTGGGGCCTGGTAATTGGCCGTAAGTGTTTGTTGTCATTATTGACATTAGTTTGTCTGCTTCTGCTAATTCAGCTGCCTCGGCAGAATTGATCAGATTTTGAAGACTAGCTGCGGAGGAAGATGAGGCAACGAATGCATCCGGCCGCCTATCAGGGCTTGCACTCTTCGATGAAGAAGCCATACGAGCTGCAGAGAGCAGGTGAGGGGATACCTGCGACATAATGGAATAAGACCTATCCCCTAAAGGTTTACCCGTTGAATCTGTTGTATAGCTACCGGTGTGTGTCCGTCTCCTCCTCTTGGGTCGACCAACACTCTTGCTTGTTCCGTTATCACTTTCAGAACCAGATAGGCCTTCCTCAGACCCTGATTCATCTTCATTGTCACCTCCGCCTTTTCCTCCTCTTCTCTCACTTCCGGATTCCTTGTCCAAACTGCCTTCTGCTATTGTCCCAAAATCGTATATGCACACAGTACCCCGCTTCTTGCATGCTTCACAAGGGTCATCGGCTCTTCCTCCTTCCCTAGTCCCATCCTTCGCTGTCCCCCTACCGCCGCCCGTGCACTTGATCTTAAACCCGGCACATCTTCGGCAACTTCGTCGTCGGCTCTTCCGAACGTCGGATCGTTTAGTTTCATGAACAGCCCTGACATGTCGCGTCAAGACATCTTTTCTTGTGAATCCCTTTGAGCAAGAAGGGCAGATAAAAGTTTTGGAGGTGTTTGATGGTAGATGCGTAGTTAGGTGACGGTCGAGGTGCTCGCCTCGAGAAAATGTGCGTGAACACGAAGGACATGTACGAGTGGTCTTGCCGGAAGTTGTGGGTGTACTCGTCATTGTGGGCGAAGTTGCTGATATTACCCTATTCGACGAGGAGGAGTAGAATGATGTTGGAGATGGCATCATAGAGTTCCCCCTAGAATCTGATGAGGATGGAGAGTGTGAGAGGTGTAGTTGGATAGCAGAGTTTGCCATATTTTGATGGGTACGAATGTGTTACGCCGACGTCGTAACCACTGATGTGCCTTCGAGACTGTATCGAGATTCTTTGGAAATGGAGAACGAAACCGCGATTTCATCAGTACAACTCAAGTGCCTTATTATGTAGAAGGGAGGAATATGATGTACTAACTGGCAATACTTACGAGAAGTAGGGGCCGCTAACTGGCAATAGCACCAATACCGGATATCCGTCGATACAGCTTAAGTCTAAGCCTAATCAACACACTTTTCCTGGTACAATGATCGTCCAACATGAAACGTAGCAAAAGGGAGGAGAAGAAGCTAGAAAGAAGATTAATATACAAAAAATGATTTGGGCCTCCTGACTATATGGTATTCCCTGTACTCCCATCCCTAATCAACAATAACCCTCCCCCTCACGCCCGCTCACTCACCCCACACAGGATTTCTCCGTGTGAAGTAAAATTTTCTCTGGGGTATAGGCAGGATCGCCCTGAGGTGGATGATCCTCTAGAAACACCCGAACCCCTTCTAAGATATTAAGGTTCTAATGAAGGGTAGATTGGAGTGTAAAAATAAAAGAGAAAGGAACCCCGAAAGACATGCACTCTCAATTTGGTTCTAGGGCGGGCAAGGTAACAAAATTTCAATAGAGTCTAGAGATAGTACTCCGGGCGCTGTCCCACTCACTCCTGACAATGTTTCTGGTGCTCAACCACCCCCCTAAAACAAACAGGCACGAATTCTGAAGTGCCGCACAGGAGCAGGTGGGCCAGAATTCTCCAGAGCCACGCTGTCCTCCCCTCCAACCTTCGATTGTAGTAAGTGCAAGATGGTGATCCTCCGGTAGAGATGAAATAAGGCGAAGTGGCGGGAAAATGTGAGGCAGCCGATATAGCAGGATAAGACCTATTATTGCCAACCCTTCTCTCCGGAAAATAACCCAATCTGTTGAAAGTACCTCAAAGTGGGAAACTGGTATGGCAACGCTGGTTTGACCTGTGAGGTTTGGGATGAGTTGGTTTACGGCGATACGGATTAAACAGAGGGATGCGATTGGATTGGTGTGGATTCGGAAGTTAGAGGGTACACGAGAAGACTGAATTGAGATAAGACCGGCAGGATATGGGATCCAATGTAACGCAATTCGTACCTTTTTGTCGTCCGGACTAGTCGAAACAAACTAAAGATGTCTAGCCCGCCTTTCCGGAAGATGGTTCCTTATTAGTTTTGCGGGGTGAACCAAAAAGTAAGTTTTGAAGATGGCAAAAAAAAATATCAAAACGAAAAATGCCAAAATGCAGGTTGAAAAAGAGAGAGAGATGGAAGAAAAGAAAGTAGTGTGGTTCCTCTCTGGTTAATCTGTTTTTCGGTAAACTGGGAGCTATTGTCAGGCCAGGTAGGTCTTCTCTCCGACAGCCGGGAAATTCTCCGCCTAGGGTTCGATTACTGTACCTATTAAACTCCCTCCCCCCTGCTAGCTGTCTCTTACGGCTGGTCGGGAGGCTCGTCCTATAAACTTTTGTGGTATATCGCGGGGAGGGGCGCGGGGAGGGACGGACAACGGCTGCGTGTAGCGGTCACAAACAAGCAAATATAATGACCCACGTGGCTAGCTATTTATGCGCTACGAGCCTTATTGAGAAGGGCGGTTGAGAATAAGTGGTTCTATGAAAAGGAAACCTTCTCTGATTTCCCGGATTTCTGTGGGGAGCCAAGGGGGGATAAAATCCGGCTACGAAGGGGATAGGCTGATTTGGTGAAGGATGACGATTGGGAGGGTTTGAATGGATGAAAGAATGGTAAGAGGTGAGGGAGATAGGGAGATAGGGAGATAGGGAAAAGGAATTGGAGGGAGTGGAGATTGTGAAGATAGCTTAGAAAGCTAGGTATAGTTTGGTGGGTGAATGGTAACAAAAGTGATATAGCAAACGATTGCGAGCGGTGGGAGTGACCAGGAAGACTCGTACTGTACTCGTAGGAAGCGTGTAGGTCAAAAATGTCTCGTTTAAGGTCTCGCTACTTCGAAACAGTTGCAGCCAGGTACTTGCATATCGGGGAAGCAAAAAAGCACAATATAAGACCAAAAATGGGTCCAAGTCAAGCTGTGTACAAGAAGGGCACAGTCGATAACCAAGAGTGGAGAGCAGAGAGACGGATTGTCAGGACGAAGTCAGCGTCGGAGCGAAAGAAAGAAAAAAAAGACGGAGCCATAAGTTTTCTTGGCAGAGTGGGAATACTTACTCTTGATAGGGAATGGTTTCCTTTCAATCTTCTGCACTTTTGCAAGCTAATTTCTTCCCAAATGAGATAGGCAGACAAGATACACTGACGGGGGTAGATAGATAACTGGGGCGTCAGCCGGATTTGCCCTATAAGGTTTCTGGATCCACAATACGATAAAAATCCCCCTCTCCCAAATGAGTAAGTTAGTGTATAAATCGATATGGAAATCTCCTGTACCTTTTGCGGTTTGTCAAACGAGCTAAAGTGACTCTTCTTGAATGCAATTGAGCAACAGGGGTGAAGGTTGATGCGTTGAATGCCGAATTCGAGCACTCAATCACAACGCTAGATAACTTGGACAAGTATGGTAGGGTAGGTAGGCACACACACACAAAGACAAACAAGACCTCTCTCCGGAAAAAGGGGGAAAAAGCGTGGGGATAATGTATGTAAGAGAAGGAAAAAGGACAGGAGAAATCTCCTTAAGGCTCTGAATATCGAAATCTAAACAAACCACCCTTAAAGTAGTCTTAATAACACGCGCTCCAATCCTTTAACCTCACATGTACCGGCGAGAGTCTTGTGAAGCCGATCGGTACATTATTTGTGTACCTCGACGGTGGTGGGTGGACGATGATGTGAAGGAAGAAAAGAAGGAACTAACTTTTAAAGGAAGAGAACAAGGGCTTAGGGAGAGTATCACAGGCTGGAATCCCACAAAAAAAATGTGAAACAAGACAAAAAAAAATGACGCTAAAAAAAGGCTGCGCGATGAGTTGCGCAAAATTGAATCACAAGAGGTATAAAAATAAAAAAAAATAAAAAAAAGAGAAAAGGCGTACCAAAATGCACACACAGTAAGTAAGTTAACCCCTTGAATTCAATTGCCCCTAAGCCACGCTCAATACGTGTTAATAAGTTGTGAGCTTTCCAATTCACGGATGAGATGAGAATCGTCGTGGGAAAAAGAACAGCCAAGCTGCAAGGACAAGGGCAAGGAGGGGGGGGGGGCCATAGTAACCTAGTAACCTAACCTTCCTTCCTGTCTACACTCAAAAATGTGGGGCTTGGGGGAGGGAGGGGGCCGTTGTCCAGCCGGAATGAGAAGCCGAAAAAAATGTTCAGAAATTCAGACGATGAAGGAAACGATTTCTTCTTGATCCTTTTTTTTAAACCTCCGTTTGTCTAATTCCCGTACGGCAAACTTGTTTGAAGTATACTGTATACACAGAAGGGGGGATATTAAAAAAAAAATAGAAATAGAAATAAAAGGGAAAGGGAGGGGAGGGGGGGAAGGGGGAGAATGTGCAGTGTGTGAATGGGTAATGGTGGAACTCTGAAAGATGACCCTCTCAACCGTTGTGGTCCTCACCAATCGGAGTAAGATGCGGGGGGAACACGGTCGGTCGGAGAATTTTCCCGCACCGACCGCCTTTGGGAATGAAGGATCGACGCGCCATGACTACCGCACTCTTTGGGAAAAAAAAGGGAAGCGGGAACGAACAAGAAACGAGAAACGCTCTTCTCAATGAAACCGACACATCTGCCGTAAGAGGAGGAGAAACTTTCGGTTATACAGTATCCAGCCAGACATAGTACAATGTGGTACTTTACAGTAACCCTAACCTCACGTCTGTGGGTGAAATCATTTAGCTGTGCAGTACTTGTACTGTACGAGTACGATATACTAGTACTGTACCGGCATTCATTCCTTCCTTCTTAGACCCTACCATTTCGTACTCCCGCTCTATTCCTAAAACACACAAAAAAAACACGGGTCGCGATACCACGCTACCTTCCGTTACTGCTCCCATTCCCTACAGGTCTCCAAGTTCAGGTAAAGTACGGTACAGTCAGCATCAACATATAGCATCTTGGTGTGTTGAAACAGTGAATCTGTGATCTGCCCGAACCTTTTCTTTTTCTCCTTTTCTCCTCCCTTCTCCTCCTCTCGATTCCCCCGCCGAGACCCCTATTCCCAACTTCCCCCCCCCACTACTTCCAGCGGGGAACCTATCACATCAAATCTTGACCTCTCATCTCTCTCTCATCTCTGCTTTAACTTCAAAGATTTAATAATAATATTATGAAAAGGCATAATACCCAGTTATGCATTAACTTGTCAAACGCTGAATTTGAATTTGAATTGACGAGGGTGAATGCTTATTCTTTCCTTCATTCCTTTCTTCTTCCTACACACTGTAACAGCCAATGCCAATATGTGGCCTGAGTCCGCAAATACAAGTAGTTATAATACTCTTGTTATATCTTTCACTCCAGTACTCGTACCCGGGTGTGAAGGGTAAGTCTGGCGAACTCTTGGCGGTGTTTGCTATGTATTTTGCTGCCAAGAGTTTGCCAGACTTTTTTTCCAACCCCTAGTATTATACAATAAACGAAGCCCCTGCTTCCCTGTAGTGGTCCTTGTCCATGTGGTCCATGTCCTTGTTCGTTTAATTTAACTTAATTCAATTTTTCTTTTCACTCCGAGTCGTTTAGCCGTGGTATCGGATCTGATTCGGAGGATATGGATGAGGTTGGGTGGGTGGGTATTTTACTTTACCTTGCTGCGCATCATCCTGGCACTAGTTCTGTTCTCTTATATGACACGGGGGGGATACGTGAATACAGGAGGATGGCTTGGGGACGATACGCTAGCTAGCCCCCGCACTCATATTATAGTAGGCACGAAGTTTATCGTCATCACCATACTGCGGTATGAAGAAGCTGCTCTTCAAACAAAAATCCAATCTTCCTTCCTTCCTTCCTTTCTTCCTTTCTTCATTCAAAGGTAAACAACTCTTCTTGTTCAACCTAATCTTCTAAGCATTGCAAAAATAAAAGCAAAAATAAAACAAAAGTAAAATTACAAGGGGCCGGGTTGAGGCTGTGCTTTCCTCTCCTATCTTATCAGTCAGGCTTTTTCATGCTCTAAACTCTAAATTTATAATGCCCACAGCAACAGTTTCAGACAGCATCGGAGATGCACTCAGTGAGATGTTGTGACGTTCTCGAGTGAGATGCCGTGATGTCCTGCGTGGTCGGGTTGGGAGCAAAAAGGGGGTGTGTGTGTGTGTGAGATTATACGAGCTGTATTGAACTGATATGGTGACTGTGGAAATGGGTGTGGCGTAGGCTCTTGTAGTGTATTGTGAAAGGGATCTTGTTTAGGTTTGGTGGATGGTAAGTGTTATGTAGAATGAAGTTTCATACTGTCTAGATTAATAATACCCTTATAGTGTATGTGGAAGTATGACGTTCTGTGGGAGTTGGTTGGAAACTATGTACCCTATACCTGTGATAGGGTACATGGACTGTTCTTGTTATTTCCTATAAATAGTTACCGAGTAGTACTTCTCTCTTCTAATTATAACTATCAATAACAACATCTATTTTGCCTTCACATCGGGTTCCCTTTTTCGCTTTCTGCCCCAAATCTAAAAGTAAGGATAGGGGCTGCTTGTATTGTAACTGCCACCGAGGGGAGGGAAGGGAGGTAGTAACGTGAATGAAAGGACTTACTACGGAAGGAAAGCCTATTTAGTAATACCGCTGTACCATACCGGTGTTCTAGACCTTGAGACATTAGATACTCATTATCGCATCCTATGAGACCGCGCTTGTCCACGTACCGTACCTGCTCTACTCTACTCTGCTTTATTGTGCGGAGGGGATGGGGATGGTAATTTAACCGTATATGTGTCCTGTGTCAAAAATGTGCTATTTTCTTTTTTTTTTAAAAAAAAAAGTCTCCGGGGGTGAATAAGTGCTGATCAGGAGAGTTTTTTGTTTTGTTTTGTTTTCGTGGACGGGGTGATATTGCTTTTTATATATATGTATCCTTTCTTCCTTGTTGATTTGGATGAATGATGCATTGATAAAAAGAAAGAGTTTGGGAATTAACTTATCTTGTGAATTGAAAGGATAATCACTCAATTCAATGTTAACATGACGCAGCCGAGATGTGATGATGCTGTGAAGGTTGATGGACTGAATATGATAACGTTACTGTTAGAGGCCTCTCGTGTAAGGTGTTCCGATAGGGGGCTCGCTATTGATAAGAGCTGTAGGAAAACAGCGAGCTTAGATACACGATGAAGGCCTGCTCCACGACTCCCATATTGAGACCGCGCACTTTGGTCGTAATCTATGTGGTGGTCGTCCACGAGCCTCGCAGTACTGGATAGTGTACTGTACAGTACCCTTCCCGCTCGAACTGATATACAGCAGTTGGATAGAAACTTGGATATATACTGAATTCTAACATCTCCCCCTTTCCCATTTCCAACTACTCTATCGTACAAGAATTAAGTTACACTCAACCTAGCTATCTTTCTCAGCCATTACTCTTCAATTTAGCCTGTCACTGGGATGCTCCTCCGTTCACCATGATAAGCACCCCCTTCCCCCAACTTATCATTGCCTTCCTTCGAAGGTCTTGAACTAGAAAAAATCCTGGCGGGGTTTATTCGAGGATCTACTGAACAATATGTACTAGCTCTTACTACCGCTAAATGTCCTGGAATTAAGGTAGCGCTAGCCGGAAAAGATCCGGTATATACAGTATATACGGGCCTGTACTGTCAGAGCGTTAGGTCGCGTTCGAGATGTGTCATGGGGTTGGGTTGGAGTCGAGTAATATGCATTCTTATGTCGTGATGTGATGTCTGATGGATGTACTAGTACATGAGGTTTTTGTACTGTACTGTAGTTTAAAGGATTGATGATAATTGTCCTTGCGCAGTTACCAGTACGAGCAACAATACCGTTCATATATGGCTAAACCAGTTTGATCCTGTGCTTCGAGGACGAAAATGTTCGAGTTTTGGGTGGATAGGCTCTTATTCCAACCGCCTTTGCTCCCACAAGTTGCAAAAACCCTCCCGGTTACGGCATCCCTTGAACACTTGTCCAAAACCTTAATTTGTCTCCTTCCCGATCCCGAGGTTTACTGTATTAAAACATGCCGAAGGTTTTAACTTAGTTTTCTTTGAGCTGGACACAACGCTCTTTTAGCATGATCCCGAGCTTTTGGCTTATCCTATTACAGGGGCTTTTTTTTTTTTTTTAGTACCGTAACGCATTTATAATATAGCTAGCTGCTAACTTAACGGGTGAAGATGATAATTATGCTTTACCCCACTCTAGACTAACGTACGCCACCTCTATTATAGCTCAAGATGTCTAGCACTGGACTAAGCAGAACGCCATATACTAGTGGCTTGATTGTGCAGCACAGTATGGGACCCCAAATAAGCCTATATATACCTCTCTCCACCTTTTGAACACTACAGTACGGATTTTTGACACAAACCCCATTCTTGGCCATGCCAGGCGCCCGTCCATCATACAATTTGTTCTGGCAAACATTCTTCACTAAAGTTAAACCTCCATTTACCGCTCCCCCCCGCCGGCGCCGTCCTGGAGAACTTGATTGATTGGTTGATAGGTAGGAAGCCCGCTCGCCCGGAAAGTAGGCTCCTGTTGGCCGGTGGTCGTATGCGGCCTTCACGGGAAGGAAGAAGGTTTATACAAATCAGTGATAGTTTTTTCTTTCTCCCTCTCTTCTTGGAAGCAGAGGTTGAGACGCCCACGGCGGGTGTTGGTGGGGAGTTACAAGGTATTCTATATTTCGCTTCGGACGTGGGGAGGGGGAAAGTATTATTATTCCAGTTGATTTGTTCACGACGGGACAGGTGATTGGTCGTCATACTTTGCATTTTGAAGCTTTCGGGTGAATTGCACGGTTAATCTATCAGGCAGGTAAGTAACTTAGTGCTTTGTATTTGTATAGGGATAGGGATGGGGATGGGATGGGCGGAATGACATCAAGCAAGCAAGCAAGTAAGTTGAACCCCACTCGAGTGATATATAATAGGACTTGTGTTGCGCGAGGGGGGAGCATGCCGGGGCCAGGAGAGATATATAGGTATGGTACGTGGACAAAATTAACCGCCCACCAACGATCGATGGCAACGCAGCCCTCCTAATCACCGCTCACTTCCAACACCACCTGAAGAAATTTCTCTAGATCAATTTCTACCATGTATTCTACTATGTATTTGCATTTTTAATTTGTATTTTTTTTTTTTTGGTTTTCATGATAGTGGGGTTGGTGGGGGAGTGGCGTTGTCATGGCCGAAGTTTTTCGTGTTGTTTGGTGGGCGGTTAATTTTGTCCAGGGACAATATATAAGACCACCTATTATATCTCCCCAATATGCGGGGATAATCTGTCACTTTGGAAGGAATGAAGGAAGGGGGGTGACGGGTAATATTATAATCTTCCGCAATCATTCATTCATTCACTTATGGATCATGGTGGATGTATAGAAAGATATATGCAGTCACTAGACAAAATTCTTGGTGAAACGGGATTTCGCTTTTTTTTGTAGGACAGGTTCCTCTCCTGCACAGACCTCAATTGCGCGATACCCTCCCCCTTAGGCGACCGTGCTTTCCGGCGAAAAACACTTTTATCCAGTGACAGTAGACGTTGGGTAAAAACTGAGCCAACGAGAGATGCTGCAGAGGTTATTGTGGGGCTGGGCCGGTGGGATATAATATTTGGGTATATTTTTTCAGCCAACTCATCATAACCTTGAAGTTGTAATAGCGATGGCTTAAGTTAATAATGAAATATCTACAGGCAGCTGTGCATATCCTTTGGCACGAATGGGGGGGTTTTTTTTGACATGATGCATACAGGGGTTATCTCGATATGTACTCTTTTTGCGACTGTTTTGGGTGGGTGAATTGATTGATGAACAGGCCGGGGTTGGGGGGGGAGGGGTTTGCTAACTTATTTTCGTAAAATAACTAGAGGTAGCTCGGTTACTGTGATAAACGCTATAAGAAGTGACTGATAAAGTAGGACATTAATCTACGGGGGTTTCCTTAAGGATTACTTACTTGTGGGCTTTAAGGAATAACGTTCGATCCTATGTATCGACTCGGATGATTACCACCACCATTCAGGAAATATACTCACGGGTTATGGTAACTTATAAGTTGAGTATGAAGAACAGACGAGTCATTAACTATGCTTAACAAGTTATGGATATGGACTCTCATGTACCCCGAACTGAAGAGAGCTATAAAGTTATCAACCCCTTATATTATAAGCTCTAACCCCAGTCTGTAGCAATGATATGATACCAAGTACAACACATAACCAGCATTTGCCTAGACGATTCTCAGACAGCTCCTATCTACATAACCCAGGTTTCTTCCCTCAGATCATCCACGGCTTCAAGAAACCGTATTCTCTATCCACTCCCCCCCCCCCCCCATACATACAGGCACAAGATATCCCCCCCCCACATGGATTGCTTTTACATTTAGGAAACCCCGTTTTGAAAAATGTATAAAAAAAATACATGCATATCTACCGGCCAGACCTATATCTATCTATCCATCTATGCGACACTGCACAGTACGTACCGGCATTCGAAACGGGGGAGGGAAGTGGGGAATGCAAAAAAGGGTGTGGGGCCGCAAAAAAATTAGGATTGGTGATATATAATCCAACAGTCAACGGCCTGTCTGTCTATGTATGTGCATTGCGTTCGCCGAGATGAGGGAGATTTGTAAACATACGGTGTGGGGTCGTATCGGATCATTTCCGAGATATAGAGAGAGATGTAATATGGTAAACCGGAGAAATCTCGTACCCGCCCTTTCTTCTCCGTTAAAGCCCGAAAGGGCCAAAACGATTATGGTACGGTATCGTATGTAGACCAGTGTGCAAGTAAGTTAGGGGTACCAGTTGCTTGGAATGAGTACTGTATTCGGCCCGGAGGAGGAGGGAGGATACATGCTTTGTCAGTGTTAGCCTCCGATATAACTTATCCAGACGGTACTGGATGGAGACGCGTTTCGAAGGGATGGCACGGTAGGGGAAACTGCCGAGCAAGACATGGTGTGTGCATGCATGCCATAGACATCAGTCAGTGCGTGAGTGATTGTTTATGATCAAGTTAATCACCTAACTTACCCTGAAAAAAATTCAAATATTATTGGGCGAAGCTCAATCATATAGCTTGCCTCCCTCTTTAATTTTTTTTTCTTGGTTGGATTCAATGGGTTAGGGTTACTGGAATAGTGAAAGGTAGGCAAAAAAAAAAAAGGATAGAATCCACTGTCACCAATTATCACTCACATTCTAACTTTGAAAAAAAAAAAAAAAAAAACAGTAAAACAAGAAAACAATAAAACACTAGTAATGAGGAATTAATGAATATCAAAATAATGATAGTCTTCTTTCTTTTGATATATTATTGGGTTTGCCTCCCTCTCTAATTTTTTTCTTCTTTTTTTCTTGGTTGGATTCAATAGGTTAGGGTCACTGGAATAGTGTAAGGTGGGCAAAAAAAAAGAATAAAATCCATGTTCACCAATTATCATTCACATTCTACTGTTTTTGAAAAAAAAAAAAGACAAAAAACAACAAAACAACAAAACAGGACAATAAAGTAGTAGTAATGAGGAATTAATAAATGTCAAAATATATAATAGGCTTTATTCTTTTGATATATTATTAGGCCCAATCATCTGACTATTTTAATTCATGAGTTAGTGTTTGAATATTATTATGAGGTGACTGAAAACAAGATAAAAAATACATCCCTCCAAGTTTTGCTTGGCCTCACTATTTTGATTTATAGGTTAAGATTTGTAATATTATTATGAGGTGGCTAATAAAAAGATAAAAAAACAATAGTATAAGTTTTACTTGATAACAAGAATATAAGATAAAAAAAAAAAAAAAAGTTAAAATTATAGAATTGTGTAAATAATGAAATAGTATAATGTCTGGTTAGAACAAAAATAGAACAAAGGAAGTATTGAAAGGTATAGAGTAAGAGTATCATGGGTGTATAGACAAAACATATAGTCTTATCAACTATTCTAGCTTTTTTTTTTTATCTCCATAAGTTTAGTTCCAAATATAGTTATGAAAGAAGATTACATTTTGAATACCTCCTCTTAAATAGTAAGTTATAATAATAACTATTGGTTGTTCAAGTTATAAGACTTTCTAAGTCAAATAGGGCTACTACTGAGATAGGATGTTATTGAATATACAAGCACTCCTGTAATTAATGAAAGGAGTAATATCAAAGAAGAGCGAAAGTTGAGTTTTACCTCCTTATAAGAATACTAGAGAAGGAAATTTCTTGAAGTTCTTTACCAGACTCCAAGGAAGTCACAAAAATCTATACACCTTTTATAGCCTGTGGCTTTTATTATACCCATTTCTCTCCCATACTCACTGATCTGCAATTCTTCTTTGGTGATAGTTTTTATGCTAAAAAGCTGTGAAATTCAGGAACAAATGAAGGGATCTAACTGTACCAAGGTTATCACTTAGATCACAAAGTTTCAGTTTCCTCAATTCTCCCAGTTCTTGCCTATTATTTCCTAATTCCCTCACTGGTATCTCCTTCAATACTTGCATTCTGAACATAGTCTTCATGCATATGAAGATATGATCAAACTTTTTGAACACTTCATAAGATTTCTGGTGAAAGTGTCATAACAGATATTGCTAAGTTCCCACTCACCATCTTGAGAGCTCATTCTTATGTTCTTTCATTGGAAGCTATATACATATATTTTTTACTAATAACTGACCATCAATAGTTAGAACGCAACTATTTCTAATGTCAGAATCAAATCCAAACCAATAGTTTCTCATGATATACTGAAGGGGAAACACAGGATCTCTACTTTCACTATAGCAGTTATGAAATGGAGTATCATAGCTGATAGCCAGTGACAAGTAATGGTCCATATATGAACTACACAGCACTGCAAGTGGTGATCAATGTAAATTATTTCAACACAAAGGAATGAAATTGAATACAGGTTGGGGAAGATTTACTATTATATAAGATATGAACTATTTCTTGCAAGAATGTAGCCTGCATTTTTTGTTTTTATATAGTATAACTGAAATACTTTGAATAATAATATTAAGTGACTTACAGACCCTGTCAATAAAGGAGAGACTGATACAGGAAAAACAACTGAAAATACTAATTGCTAGTACTACTAAAAACTTCTCTGTATACAATATTTTTGCAGTGTGGTGGGCCACTACTGTTGGGCAATAAAACCTTAACTCACTCACTACTGGTTGCTCAAGACTAAGATTACATTCTAATGGCTAAATTCTATCCTAATGTCTAATTTTTAGTAGTACTTATATGTAATTTCTTTACCTCTGGAATTCTTTACAGCTATCCCAATATATTTACTCTACTGTTATTACTATTCAATTTCAATTATAGTATGATTCCAATAACTCTTATCTCTTTTCCAGTTTTTTTTGTTGTCTGTCTTCTGATACTGTACTTTTCCTTTCTGTTTTCTTACCTCTAGTCTTTTCAGTTTGTTGGTTTGTCAGATATTATATAGTTGAGTTCCTAAACTCTAACATGGTTTTCTGTTTTTTCCTCTGGTTTTTTTTGGTTCATTGGATACTATGGAGCTGAGTTCTTAAACCCTAACATGGTTTTCTGTTTTTTTTACCTCCAGTCTTTTTCTCCACCTCAACTGTTATAGTATAGTATTAACTTCTTGGATTTAGCTTATATTAGGAACAATATATGAATATTAGAATCTAGTTACCAGATGTATCAATATGAAAGAGAGACTGCTAGAGAAATAGTACTTAGATGAGCTCAATATTTTAGATATTACTGGAGGGATGTCACTACATGTACCAATTTTTTCTTATTAAATCTGCAAAAATTAAAGTTGTAAAACATTTATTCTAAACTAGGATTTTCATTTTTTTGATAATAGTCATTTAATTTTGTACACCTATCTTAAGTGCATTTCCCTCACCCAATCACATCTATAGAAGACATTCCTTATATTCTAAAATTAAGAGATTTGCCCTATAATAACTTAATTGTACCAAGGTTACCCACTGATTATGTAACTCTGAGCAGTTGCAAATCTTGTGGTACCTCTAGTATGAGGTGCCCAATAGCTCAATGTTAAATTTGGCTCAATATCAGATTTCATCAATACCACTTACCTTAACTGCATATCCACCATGAATAAAGCCCTATTATGTCTGAAAACTATACAGATGTTGAAGTTCACATTGAGAATACATATGATAAGTTAATGGAAAGTGAAAAACCAAACATTACAGCTGTTGTATGTGAGTTTCATATTCTAGAGAGCCACCTACATTGGTGGTAGAAAGGATGTCAAATTCAAACATAGAGGTTAGTGGTCAACTGAAAGCTCACAAAGGCTCAAGAGCTTGCTTGCTGTTTGTATGTATCTAAAATGATTAGATAAAATTAGAACCTCCACTCAGTTTCCAATGATTACCAGTTGCACCAATAATATACTAAGAAGAAATCACTCAGGTAAGATGGAATCTGAACCCCCCTCAACAGTAAGCTCCATGTGAAGTAAATGCTTTCTGGAAAAACATGTAAGAATGCTTATAATTCAGATAATCTCTGTAACTGGTTTGAGTAATACTGGAGGATATTTGAGGAGAATGAAATACAAATTGGAGACTGTTTTAATTTTGATAAAACAGGCTTTCATATTGGTATCAGGAGGGATCAGTGGATCATCACTCTTGATCTAACCCATCAGTCATATCTCAGCAGTTCAACTAATTGGGAGTTGGTAATCTCATGTAAGACAATCAGTAGTGATGGTCACATACTTCTGCCAATGTTGATTCTTCTGAGAACATTGCACTTGGAAGACTGGGTGAGGAAAATAGATCTAGATGATAATGTTTTGATGGCAGTCTTAGAGACAGGCTATTCAAATAATAAGCTTGGTCTTAAGTGACTTTACTATTTTGATAAATATTTAGAACCACAATGAACAGGAGTATTCCAGCTTCTTCTTCTTGACAGCTATAGATTACATTGCACAATAGAATTTATTACATATTATGATGAGAGAAAGATCATTCCCTTCTGCCTATCCTCTCCATACAACTCACTTAATTCAACCTTTAGATGTGGTTGTATTCTAACCTCTAAAGTACTATCATACTGATGTGATTGATAAGACAACCCAGACCAGCTGCTTGGACTTCAACAAGCTTGAGTTTTTGTTTGCAATAACCTCTATTCATAAGAGAGCATTTAAGCAGTCTATGATTATTTTCTTATTTTGGAAGATAGGCCTTATTCCTTACTGGCCCAAAGTTATACTTTGCCATCTTCAAGAGTATAATACCCCTTCTGAGTCTATATATAATTCACTAGTTATATCTCCTATGCTATCTGCCAAGATGGCTTCTACACTGAAGACAATTAGATCACTCAAACAACATGTACAATTCCTCTGAGATAAAGACCCTCTTTCTCCAACCTCTTCAGCAAGTTTACAATAATATCTTAGAGGTAGTCTTGCTCAAGCTCATGCTAGGGCTCAAGCTCATAAGGACCTTGAGAATACTTAAGCAGCCAAACATGCCCATGCCATTCACCAAAACTGAAGCTGAAGGTTGGTCCAAAAAGGCAGGATCATATATACTCATGAGTCCAGAGAAATTGTTTGTAAAAAAAAGTAGAAGAAGCAGCATACAAGAAGGTAGAGTAGGTGGAATGAGAGTTAGAACATATGAAAAAAGAGGCTATTTGGGACCATAAATAAAAAAGGAAACCTATTTTACAAGAGCTAAAGCAATGTGTGAGACAGCGGAGAATATCTGGGACAGTTAGGTGTAGGCATGGTTGAGAAAATGTATTTTAGAATGGGGGGGTTGATGAAATCTGACATTGAGCTGTCGGGCACCTCATAGAGGTGCCGCAAGATTTGCAACTGCTCGCAGTTACACAATCGGCGGGTAACCTTGGCACGGTTATCACATATCGGAAGTTTTTTTCATTTTTTTTTTTTTTTCAGACACCTCTCTAAGAGGAAGTTCGACGTCACGTCAGGAAGCTTGCATCTTAATCAACACTGAAACAAATCAAGCATTGATTGAAGGACGAGTACTCCCCTGCAGTTAGACTAAGCTTAAACCCTCCCAACCAACCGAGGACTCTTATGACGTTCAAATAACCGATAGACAATCCAAACCCAGGCGCTCAACAACCCAAGGCAACCTTCAATTACGGTAGCGCATGCGGACATATCACTCGTCAAAACGCCTATGATACTCCCCACTTCCGCATCCCGAGCGATGAAGGAAAAGAGACTCCCCACCTAATTACAAGTAATGCCTCTTCCATCCTCAGAAAACCACACCTCACCTCACAACACTTGACGTAAGTAAACTCTACCCCGTCGATCGTGACGAAACATGACGTCACCTCATCCTCCAGAGAATAACATAAAAACCTCCCTTAACCCTCTCTCTCTCCCACTCCACCCCCATCAGACCATCAAAATATTCCATACCATACAAAAAGCGCATCAAAAATGTCATCAACAAACCCCGAGACCCCACAAGAACGCTACGACGCAACCGGCACCGTGAGAACTGCTCCAAGCGAACAGCAGGTCAGACCCCCGGACATGAAGGCGGAGGAGAAGGGAGGGAAATTCGACCATTCGGAACCGATGGCGGAGGGGAAGGGGAGGGAGAGTATGGTGGCGAATAACGAGACGAGGAGGGTTGGGCGCTATGTGTGTGATATCGCGGGGGAAGGGGGGTTTACGGGTCTTTAGGGATTGGAACAGAAAGGGGGAAAAAGGGGGGGGGTTTTGCGGGATTTTAGGGGTGGGGTGGGGGGAATATATTGTACTGATAAAAATGGACTACCATTTAATATGCCTGCCTCCCACAGCTATGATCGCTCGCAGTCGGTTAGGAAGACTATCTATGAGGGTATCTAAAACAGATTGATGGATTGCGTCCCATTCCTCCGGCATGGCCTCCCATAATTTCTCCTCATTATTTGGTCTCCTTTATACCACCGTGATAATGATAACCCTAGTACTCTGTACAGTACTTGTACCACTACTTGAGATTACATCCACACTTGCCCGGAAATAGCCATACCTCATGACCGGGCACGAGAGCTTTCTTGACAGGGCTGTATTAGTCTACCGTTGTGGTGGCAGTGATGGTGATGGTGATGGTGGTTAATTAAGTTACGGTATGGGTGTTGTTGATTTGGGCGTTCGATTGTTTAAATGAATATTACTACTATAGTAGGCTGCTGCTACTGCTGATACAATTGGACCTAGGGGAGATGGTTGAATTTAAACAGTTGATTGAGACTCCTGTTAGACTACCGTATATACAAACATTGGATGTGAGCTCACCCTAGCTCTTGTTATCATGGACCTTACCATATGCCTGTAAACATTGTTGAGTTGCCTTTGGTGATCGGGGTTTGTGTTCGCACCCTATGTTGGTAGGCATAGGGTATAGGTTCCTTGCTTGTACCCTTTGCCCTTATGCACACGGCTTTGGGGTTTTGTTTGTGTTTGGTTGTATGCGGTTAGGCATGCGGGTATTGTGTTTCTTGTTTGGTTGTTTTTGCATTCAGCCATACGGCGTATGATTGTGTTTGGTTCCTTTCCTTTCCGACGCTGTTGGGCATGGGGCAGAGGTGGTGGTGGTGTTGCTGGTTTCTGGATGTCTCCCGGCCGTTGTGGTTTTGTGTTTTGTCCTTTGGGTTTCGTTTGCCTCTGTTTATGTTTAGCTGAGTTGCGGATTTGGAGAGTATATGGATTTCAGGTTTTGTCATTCACTTAGATCTATATCGATTGCAGATCCTCTCCTTCAGTTCATTGAGTGTTATCAACGTATGCGTGAGCGATTCCCTCTGCACACGTTCCTTCAAACATTGCTGTTAGCTTTAGAACTACTAACTATAGAATACAAAGCAGTCCAATAGTTCAAGTGGAAGGACAAGCCAATTCCCATTCATATACGATCACTTCCTCTACTGTAAATTTAGTAGGAAACACAAAATCACATAGCAGCACTCGAAACCCAATAGGGGGTCGAATCGGTATCATTACATGGTGTAATATACCATACAGTACGATACACTAGTGTAGCCTACGGTAAACTTACCAGACCCCGTGGAGCCGGTCCAGTATAAAAGTTTTTGAGACTTCAAATGTGATGCTATGGGTAGACGGAGTAGCATTTTACGCGGAAGAGAAAAAGAAAACCCATACTCCCGTGTTTATGGATAAGAATGTCACAAATCAAAACTTGGCCTGAACTTGGAGGCAAAAGGACGCAATTACCTGGCATTCAAAAAATTTTGGTGTGAATTCCCGTTTTTCCGGTATTGTAGCTTACAGCCGTAATTCACGGTACGGTTATCGAACGTACCGTAACGTACCGCATTATTCGAAACACTAAAACCCAAAAAAAACAAAACAATCCTCCACACGGACAATCATATCACATTCACATCCCCGACAACCCCACCCTCACAATATATCTAAAGTTCTGTACAGAAAAAACCCTCGACACAACCCCCCCCCCCCCCCCCCCCCCCCCGGTTAGTACAAATGCACGCCTTATCCCTCCATCGCCTGGTCAGGTACCTGAAGACACCGCCCCGGTCACAACTCCGATCCCGACCTCCTATCTATCTTCCCTAGCTACCTACCTACTTCTATATTACCGTACCATCGTTTTCCTTTCTTTTTTCGTAACTGAATGCCCGTCGGAGCAATTGCGTACTGACCGAACGTTACCGAATCCCAACGTTTTGTGTGACGATGGGGAGGGGGGGGGGGTAAGCCGAAAGATGCCGGAGGAATGTGTGTTGTGTGGTCGGTAATTGGGCCGGTGGATTTTCCGGGTGGGGTGGGTGGGGGCATATTAGACCATAAGATGGCGAGAACCCAATGCCTTTCTCGGAGGATGGATGTATCGTGCTTAATCTGAGCGGGTGATAAATGCTGACTGATTCGTACTTCTTGCTAGTCTACCCTATCGAGTGGTCCATGCTATGCTTTGTAATGGGATGAATGTTGTTAGAAGGAGGAAAGGGGGAAGGGTTCCTTGGTGAAGGCTCGGATGGGGAGATGGAAAACCATGGGAAGGTGGGTCGGGTGCGGTGCGGTATGGTATTGGATAGGTTCGGGGATTTGGCCGTGCATGTCCCTGTTGATACCGTAGAATACGAATAAGATCGGCGGGACGGTGATGAGGGGATATGCATGAGGGCTGCTAGGCGGCGAAGGTAGGTAGTAGATCGGTAGGATAAGCCACTCGGGGGTTAAACAGAGAAGAAAGATGTGAGGGAGTACCGTATTTGCTTGTATGGATGTAGGAAGTTCCGAAAGATTTCTCACAGGTGATGTGAATTCGTGAACGGATCGTATTGTGTCCCAGAGAGTTGGAGAGGGAGAAAGATAGAGAGACTTAAGAACTTGATTGTCTATCGAAGAGGGTTAAAGAGACTCACTATTTATGCAGCGAAATAGCAGCAGAGAAAGAGCTTAAAACAAACAGCACGGAAGACAAGAGAAGAGAATGACTGAGAACGATATTGCATATTATTCGATCGATTGATCGAACAATGACAAGAAAGTGATCGAGTTAATTAAGCTCAGACAGCTATAAACCAAGACAAAGGAATACAGACAAACCCTATCGTACTCGAAGACGTAGAAAGTACATATCAGAAAGTACTATTTCAACAGCTGATTTGGTATGGCTTCCGAGTGAGCACTTGTGAAGAGTGCCTGGAGCGTCTAGAACCCCCCTGCATACTGCTACTATCCACACCACGCCCCCGACATGCCAACAACCATAACGGAAAGAAAAAAAAGTCTGCCTTTTTCGTGTTCTGTGCTGAAATATCCAGGTTTAGGGAGTCATATGCAACACAAGTTACTCAAGTAAGAACATCTTGACAGTAGATATTTCCTGTGGTAAATAAAGTATTCACATATCGGTGCTTGGGTTGTTGGCTTCTGCCCTGCTCTGCTCTGTTGTGTGATATGTCAAAGTAGGTAAAATGGCCGACAGCGAGTTATGATTTTGTCTGCACAACTTGATTTCTTAAGTTAATTCCAAAACTCTATCATGCAGTACTGCATTTTTTTTTTTGTAGTAAAGGTATTCTAGACATGTTTTCTGACCTTTTTGGGGCAGAGGGAAGGGGAGAACAGGAAAGAATTGAGGAGCTGCGAATAGGTTGGCAATTTAGGTAGGTAAGTGGGTTTCTTAAGAGCCAAGTAGGTGTTGGTTTCAGTGCATTAGGGGGGAGGGTATACAACAAAGAGGCAGGATCCCTCCTCAATTCTGTACAAAACTTAACGGGAGATATTCCTTTTTTTCCTGCCTATGATGATTGGTCTGTTTCTCTCTTTTTCTCTAGTATGATACTTCTCTTTAAAGATTACGATGCCGAAGTGGGCAGTTCGAGAGATTGGGACTTCTGTAGGCTGCCCTAGTGAATGGATAGGGAGTTGAAATTAAGAAGCCAGCCCGATTCCACCGAGAGATCCAATAAAAAATACCAATCCGGAGAGCTGCCGGTGATGCACTCGACAGCCCCGATATAGCATTTTTGGTGTGAGGATGTCCACCGCCGGCTTTATTTCGGTTTATACACCACGCCGCCCGGCAGGTGTAGTATATCACCGGCCGACACAACCATCCCGAACGATCCGAGACTTTGCCAATCCGAACAGCCCGCGCTTCCGATACGTACCCCCGGAATAATCCAGAGAGCGGATCGAACGGACTATAGTCGGAGAGTGAATGATTCCGGGTGACCGCCACGACAACCACACAATCAGTACACTACCAAACACCACATATCGACTAAACGAGCTAACACATCAGTCAAAGCCCTCCCTCAGTAAACTATATAGCATACAACACAGCACAGGTACTCTGCAGGAGAATACAAACTCCAACTCCCCCCCGCCAGAAAAACTCCGTACAATACCATACCAGACCTTATCACGCAATCAATACACGCCGCCCAGCACACAGCACCCGCACATTACAGACCTGCACTCCCAATCACACACGATAAACCCCTTCACGTCCGTAACACATCAAAAACCAGCATTCGACCTATGATACCGTAGCTCACACCACAGCCCTATACCGCGCTACCAGCACTCCCACATCACATAACATAAGTCACCAAGACTTCCCTTCCGGCATTCAGCGGCACAAGCAAAAAAACACCTCTATGATATTATTATACTAATAAAATAAAATAAAATAAAAATAAAAAAAGCAACACGAAAACCGAGTGAAGCTCAGTGACTACTCCCTCCCCACCGCAAACCCCCCCCCCCCCCAAAATCCCACGGAACGCGCCAAAGTTTTCGCCACCACGACACAGTAGATTTACACGATCCATCCGCTCTAGTTCATTCCCATAACGAGTGCGCGGCAATGGATGAATGAAGGGAAGGGAAGGGGTATATCCCTCCCTCCAACCAACTAGCGTAGTACCGCTGTCACGGGCAGAAAAAAGAGCTGACGTCTAATTTAAGCTACGGTACGTTACGCCTCTGTGCTATTGCCGGACAAGCCTCGCCTCACCTCTCTTCACTAACTACCGCACCAAACACTCCATAGCTGAAGATTTTGCAAACCCCACGAATTGCACGGCACCAGTAATTCCCGTGAGTGAGTGATAGGTTGTGATCGATCGGTTTGGTCGGTCCATCCACTCATTGCACTTTCTGAGTGGCTTTGCCTCCCTCCTTTCACTTTTTTTCTTTCTGCCAAGAGGCGGTATTGCTCCGCCCCGTCGGATTCATGCGCGCATATGATATGCATGCGCAAAGTGTGGGGTTGTGAAAGAGCATGATGTGGTATTATCAAGTAGGTATGGCATGGCAATAATATAATATTATGATGTTAGGAGGTAAGGGTGGGGGACATCATACCAAGTAAGCAAAGCTCAAGCAAGGAAAGAAAGAAAGAGGAGGAAGTATGTACAGTACAGTACGTGTATGCATATCATGGACCAAAACATGGATAGAAAAGTTTGAAGGGAAAAAAAAAAGCTATATAAAAACTGCGAAAGTGGAAGAGGGGGGGGGGGGGGAAGGCAGTTGAAATGAATTAATCTCGTCAAGTTTGTTTTTGTTCTTGCTTTTGGGTTTGTTTTGGGATTTATCATATCATAGATTAGGTATTCCTCCGATCCTCCCTTCCTCTAAGAAACGCCTTTCCATTCTTTCCATCCAAACCACCTTAATGTAACTCAGCCGGCAAAGGAACCGGCTGCTTCGGCTGCTTCGGCTGCTCAGGATACACAGGCGAGGACATCGGCGAAACAATCGGCTGCCCGTCAGGTCCATATCCATTATATGCCATCTGTCCCTGATACCCTGGCAACGGACTATAGGGTGGCTGTGGCATGTACTGCTGTTGCTGGGGCTGGAGCGCAGGATTGTACATTGGCTGCTGCTGGTACTGCATTTGCGGTTGTGGCTGTTGCTGTGGATACTGCCCTTGCGGCTGTTGCGCGTTAGCAGCAGCACCCTTCTTCTTAAAGCAGAAGAAGAGTAACGCTCCGAGGATGGCAATTCCAGCCAGCGCTCCAATGGCGATTCCAGCAATCGCGCCGCCACCAACTTTTTTCGGTGAGGTGATGGGTGTGGGGTTCGGACCCATGGTCGTCATCGTGCCGGTTCTTACGGGCCCGCTGTTGGTAGTAGTCATCCCGGTCTGAGAGTCACTTGTGGGTGTTGAGTCGCTGGCAGTTGTGGTATCTGCACCGACGCTTAGCGTCGTTATCATTGATTTTGTGGAGCACAAGAGCCAGGTGGTCCCGCCGCCGGAGAGGACTTCAGTTGCGCAGAAGGCGGAGGTTGAGCCGCTATCGAGTTTGTTAGTGCTGTATGGTGGGGAAGAAGAGGGGAGGGGGAAGGTACCATCTGAAACATGCTTGTCCGGCGGAACAGCCTGAATCTCCGTAGTCATAACATTTTCTGGAGCTGGTTGGCATTACCATTGTTGTTCTGGGAGTTAGGGGTTAGACATTTTGGTTCGTTGGTTCATGGGAAGGAGAGAAAGGAATGGTAGTTAAAGGGAACCTGTAGTGATAGTAAAACTGGTAGGGTAGAAGAAACATACGAGTAGCAATCAATGAATCCATTGACAGTATAACACGCATTCCCAACCAAACAACCCCCTGTAGCAAACAAACAGTGATTAGTATATTGTATACGGTACGTAGATTATCACTCGACCCGACAGATAAATTATCAGGATTAAATTCAGAAGAAAATACTCACAGTCAGCACCAGCATTACAACACCGACGCGAAGCAATGCAGCCCAAACCACCACAGGCCCTAGATCCCGTACTGCACTGCACGAATTGACGAGGCTGCATGGCACGACGGTAATCCTGCTCACGCTCCTCCATCGCTCCGAACAACCAGCTACCATTGACGACGCCGAGGATGCTGCCGAGTCCTAGCAAGCCCAAGAAAAGGGATGCCGAGTTCCTTTGACGGAAACCCATCATCTCGGTTTTGGGGAATGAGAAAGAAGAAAAAATGATACAGTTAGATGGATAAGTTAGATATTTGTCGGATTATTTTTTTTTCTCTTTCTTTATTTCTTCCCTTTTCCACCAGTTCAGTTCAGCTCCGTAGGAGAAATATCGATCGGATAATAAATCTTCGCGATCGTGAACTGCGAATGGGAATTAATTCGGAAGGGGAGGGGGGAGGGGAAAGAAAGAGAAGAAAAGATCAAGAAGGAAAGGGAAGAAGGGGAGGAAGAAGGACTCGAGAGAGAGGGAGAGGGAGAGAGGAGGAAAAGAAAGGGGTTTTATTATTTTTTTTTCGCTTGCCCGCGCACGTAGAAAGAAAGAAGGTTGTTACTATTACTGGTATATCAATCGTAACTGTAGGGAACCGTAGATGTGCGGCTTTCTCGTTCGATAATGGCCACACACCTGTCACAAAGTCCACAGCCAGCCTCTCTTTCCTTCCTCTCTACTCTCCTATCATATCCGGGAGGCCTTTGTTATAACTATTTTCCCTCGAGACCCTCCTACCGCACCTTATCTGGGCTAGCCACCCACCGAAATTGTCTTTCTTCGTATTCGATGGCCCAGACACACGGATCTGGACGGGTGGGCACATACAAACAGGAATAAGTTAGCACAGGTCAATTATGGCTGGCCTTCCATGCCCTGTCTAACCCTTCTTCACAACTACCGTAATATCAAAGATGTGGGAATTCTTTTACGAATGAGGATATTTCGAGGGGTGCTTTCTTTTCTTCTTTCAGCCCCAATTCATTGGCAAGTGGGCAAGTGCGGGCTTGAAATAGTGGAAGAAAAGGAAAAAAGGAAAAAAAGAACTGCCAAGTTCCTTTTTTTATCATGCTTTTCTCTCTCACACTAATGTGTAACCACACCATGTTGTGCAACATTACATTGGTCAAGGCTCATAGCCACCCACCACCACCACACCGTGTTGTTGCACTTGAACTAAACTACCGTAGAAGCATTGGGTGGGAAAGTGAAGTAAGTTACAGTAATGTGCTTTTAATGAGCTTTTCATTATTCCTCTAGAATGCCTCTTTCGCAGCAGTGCCAAAGCAAGAGAGTATCCTGATACTTCAAGCCGACTGAGAAATGCCCGTTTGGATTTGTTGAACTGAAAGACTCAAGTGGGGTCTTAAGAGCGGTAGCTCCCGATTGGCTTCTTCTGCAAGCAAATCAACCCCTCGTCCCGGCTTGAGACGGCTACAACTTTATGATTGGTCAGAGGTTCGCTAACTGATCATGCTCAGTTAAGTGGGAACAGCACTGATCAGTTGTACGGCACAGTTCTATGGTTTGCAAAATCATTCCAATGAGGGGGAAATTCGTGGTAGTCGAGGGAGGATGAATCACTTACCACACATGCATGGTACGGTATTCAACAGTCTATTTTGCTGCATATTCTGTGGTTGTTGCCTTCTCTTTGTAATTGATTCAAACCGCAGAGCCTCATTTTTGATTTTTTTGTTTATTGCTGTTCACTCACGAATAATGTGAGATTGATATTTCCAACCTTGCGCATCCCCAGAAGCACTTCCATCAGCCTCTCAGCCGTACCATCACATTCACACCCATTGGCGGAGATTTGCATTTTTCCTATCGGTATCCAATTGGGCTAAAATTGTTCATAATACAGTACAGTACTACAAACCTAAAGTCAATGTTATTCTGGACAAGAATACTCATACCGTACTTGTACCAGTACTGTACGCCAAGTATCCCCATTTTATGATTTAAATAATTCTTGTTGATGGAGTTGAATTTAGAGTGAAGGGAGTGAAAATAGAAGAGAAACATAAAGGGGAGTAGACTCAAACCGCTTGCTGAACCAAAAAAGATACAATTTGATGTTCAAACGCAAACAGAGAAGCGAGTGTGAAGCTCTAGAGCTTTGTGGAATTTCCCATTCTGGCCTTGTTGGTGGTGGCTTGAGTTACCCCTATCCTTCTCTCTTCTACCCTATCCTCCCTCCAAATTCGACTCGAGTGGCAAGAATTATTCGAATCATACTGCAATGTTTTTAAAGAAGTACGGTGGCAGGACTTCCAATTGAACGAAACTACACCACACATTCCTGGATGGCCAGGCTGGATTATTTACCTCCCACTCGGTGATCGACGTTGTATCAGTTCATGGGCCATTAATTAACCTCATGTCGTTATAGTGTGTGAGTATCGTAGCCACGCATTGCCCGAGGTTGCTGCTCCTCAAGCACTTGTTTGAAAAACAGAGCCTCCCTTTAAGCTTCCTGAGTCAGCAGTGCCGCAGTGCGGAAAATGCGAAGGTCCAAAGAAACAAGAAAGTGCACACAAGCTCTCCATTCTCGAGCGCTTGGAGAAACAATCCTGATGCTAGTTGATACTTATGCACAAGCATCTTAGCAAACCAGCTTATAATTCCTCGGAGAATTTTAGCGAGCGCCAAGAACGGTAGTCTATGCACTGCCAATGAAATCCTTCATAAAATATTATGAATCGACGGAGCATTGACAGCCGTATCATAGCGAAAGTTATTGTACTGTACATAGTACGGTACCGGTACCGGTACTCGCACTTGTACCCCTACCCCAAACCCTGCTAAGGGGTCGTGCTGGTTCCCGCTGGTGGGGGAACTGTATACCGGTATTAGGCATACCTTTACCATAAAAAAATGGTATTCTTCCATTCGGCAGCTTTCAAGAGATGAAAAGTGTAGGAATCTCAAGAAGAAGGTCATGAGCTGGGCCCACGAATAATCGTTTCAATACTGCATAGACATCAGTATAGATCTTTCCCTGTGGATAATGACAACACTTGATCAAGTTATGGTTGTGCCAAAATGTTGAAAGTCGCTCTGCACCTGCTAAGCCACGATAAAATAAGTGAGAATAACCGTTGTGGAACATGGAGAAGCATTTGCGCAACACCTTGAATTATCGAGCATTCCAGCAATTGCGTGGCAGTGAGCAATTCGACACTAAACGAGGCATTTCTTACTAGATTGAGCATAGCGATATGAAGCTCTCACCTTACAAGTAAACTTGCCAAAGTGCATGTACAAGGGTAGTGATGTATCCCCGTACAAGTGTCAGGGATAAAGTCAGTGAACAGTTACCGGTAATCTAGGTTAGCCCGCAAAATAATCCTTGTCATGTGTGAAAACATCTCCCCTGGCACTTGTAGCTTGGTATATACCTGTACTCAGAAAGGATAAATTGGAGGAACACGAGTTTAATCAGAATTGTAAGGTAAGAAGGCATCGCCGTAAATCAGAACCGGTATGGTTGTGTGAGTGGATATTAAGATCCCAAGATCTCACGACTAACACCTCTGATCGTGAAAGCCATTGCGGAACCTATTTTTGAAATTTTGAACATATGCACAGTCTGTAACAGTACTCGAGCATTCACTGCCGTAATTATTACTCAAGACTATCGTTGGTCGACATTCCTGCCACTAGCTGTCTGCAACAAAAGTTTCTACCACCCTGCCTGCCTCATGCCTCTAGCCCAACCTGGGAAGAAGGACGGGAGCGGGGTGCATTAGAAGGTTCTCCTGTCTTGGCCCATCAGGCATCGCGATTCTCTCTCCAGGGCTCGAAATCCGATATCATATGGACCCAAGTCCGCGGCATGCTGATAAGCTACAGATACAGTACCCCGTTGGAAGTTCAATAGGCCCTTCGGCTTTTCCATTTTCGGCATCGATGGAGCCCCATCACCCGGCAGCCGGTCTTGGTTTTTGCATTTATAGAACGCCCAACTGTCAGCCTTATGAAGCCCCGGGGAAGAGCACTCGAGCACGAAAGTGAAGGAATGATCGCTGGAGCCAAAGGTCCTTCCCCGGTGTTTTTTCTGGCAGACATGATACCGGTACGCCGAACTACCATACTTTCCTACTTGGAAAGTCTCGGCAATGTATATAACTTAGTAGGTTTTCATACTCAGTCCCAGAGCCAGTGCTTGCCGTGGGCCAGGCCGGCCTGTGTAGGCCTTGGTCTCCAAAAGCCCATGAGCTTTGTCATATTTTTTGCAATTTATTCATTTTATCCATTTTCACCAAAAAAAAAAAAAAAAGAAAATGCCAAAAAAAAATAGAGCATTATGTAATCAAGGGTATTGTCAAAATAAATACCATAAAATCTCTTGAAATCCACTATTTCCAGCCACCTTTCTCAACTTTCAGGGTTAGGTTTGCAGGGGTAGTGGCAGGGGGGTCCACCCAATCAATACCCTTTGAGTGATTTTCATAATGGCTTCAAAGTCTTTATTCTTACCCTTGGGCAGTTCATGTTTTCATACCCCTTGGGTATACTTTCTTTAGTTTGCCTATTGATACAACACCTGCAGGCCCCTGTTGGGTCATGCATACCCAGTTCCCTTGGTTTATTCTTTTACTCTTCACTTTTTTGGCTTCAGCCTCAGTCTTTCAGCTAGAACACAGTTGGTTATATAGGGAACATTCCTTCCCTCCTCCTCAGAGTGACTGTTCAGACATGCATACAATGTCAAATCCCTGACTACCTTGGTCTTGAACCTGTCTAGTTGAGGTATTTACCTTGAGATACCTATACCACCACAGTCTCAGTTGTCTTTCCTTTGTGTTTTTCCTTAGCTAAGTATGATACTTCAGTTTTCCTATATCACTTGATCCTCAGGGCCTTCCTGAATGTGGGCACTACTGAAGTCCTGGCTTTTACTCCATACTGGAAGTCCTGGCCTCCCAGGTACTCATGTGAAGGAATGTTTTCACTATCACCTCAGGAGGATGACTTTGACTCCTAAAATTGTCCACTCACCCTTAGTTTACTGCTGGAGTATTTTCCAAGCTCCCAGGATAGTATGTTGCTTATATTATGCATTGAAAAAATTAACTGCAATTGAACAGAGGAAAATCTTTGGTGATAACAACCACCTTCCCCCACTAACCCACTATGATGGAAACAAAAAAAATTAAAAAACGTAAATAGATAGTAGAAATTAATATTTGGTATACCATCCATCAGCCTTAATGATTGTCTCTATTCTATCCACTATTAATCTAGCCAAAGTATCAAAAATCTTTGGGTCAAGAAGTTCCCAACAATGAGTAATGGCTTCTACTATTACCTTCTTAACCACATTGACATTGCCCTTCATAAGATACAGCTCAGGATAGTGCTTATGAAGCTTACCTTTTACCAGAGACCAAATATTTTCAATTGGATTGAGATCTATTGAATAGGTAGTAATTTCCATCAGTATAATTCTCTGCTCTCTGAGCCATCTCCTAAAATGCAAGTGAGTCTTAGCATTATTAATGATAAAAAATATCTCTTCCTCCCTAACCTTTTCTCTGATATCTTCCCATATCCCTAAGAAGTCATTATGATCATAAATATCAATAAATGAGTTTCCAGTAACTCTACCCCTAGCAGAAGAAGGATCAGGAAAAAGAGGCAAAAAAAGAACCATGAGTTTGACCATAAAAACAACCAGTTATCATCTGGCTAATCCCTCTCTCACTCCTCTCCTACCATTAGGTTCAACATAATCCTTATTCCACTTCTCATTTGGATATCTAAGTACCCATTTTCTCCTCTTTCCTCCTTCCCTTTCTACAGCTACCTCATCCCCTCACATTGCCTTTCCTCTCCACATCTCCTTTATCCAATGCCTATAGGTTAATACCCATTCCAATCTCTCTTGAGCTAGATCTTCATCCAAATGAACTCTCTCTTATACCATCCACTTTTTAAGATGTTTTTTCTCAAGTCTTCTCCTTACTGTCTTATTAGAAACATTAGGAGCAACTTGCTCACTAATCTCAGAATAGTTAGTATGATAATTTTTAAGAGCTTCCTCTACTATAGTATCATCCTGTGACTTGGTAGTTTTAGGATATCTTCCTCTACCCTCATTCTCCTTGCCCTCTTGATATCCCTTTGCAATTATATTTCTGGTAGTAGTATATGGGATATTAAGGTAGTAGGGAATTTGCTGATATCTCATCTAAGGCTCATGTAACTCAAGTAATCTCCCCCTGGTAAACTCAGAGAAGTGTGTAGAGAGAATAAGTTTTTTAGCATAACCGTGAAGAATAGGAGTCATAGTTTATTGAAAAAAAGAATTGAGTAAAATGATTTTTTTGTGGTTCACTTGGAGTAATTTTTTAGGTAGTATTGAAAGTGTAGTGTAATGAGGAGGGGTACATTGCTACTGATTGTTGAATCAGGGTTAATTTTGGTAATGCACAATATACTTGATAGTTTATGATTGGTTATTGTTTCTTGGCATAGGAAGGGAGGGATGTCTAGAGGTGTTATCTTAGTACTCACTGCTAGCTTAAATACTGGTTATTATGTGTCTCATTTATTTGTACTCATATGTCCAGTCTATACACCTGTTACAAACTTAGTATAGAATAAGGGTATTCATATGACTCATAGTTATAAGGTTATAGGTTAGTAATAGTTTTGTACACATGACTTATTCAGAGGTCATATGAGTTTTACATATGACTGAGATTTAGGATCATGTGGTTATATATTAAGTGAGTGTATGAGTCACAGTTGTGACTTATGATAGTTAGTGATTTGTAAGTGAGTTGTAAGAAGGACTATATAAGTAGAAGGATATGATGATATAGTTAGTTCTTTATGTAACCATCTAAGTAATCAAGTTACTTATACTATTACCTTTTTACCTCTCTACTACAAATTTGACTTGATGAATGTCTACAATAGACAGGTGGAGGGGGACAATTATATCTACCCCAAGGTTATTTTTGTTGAAATGAATGAACCCACCCTAGTGGTGGGGGACTTTAATATACATATAGTTTTCACTGACCCCCTTCATTCTTTTATTTCTGAAGAGAGGAGGAGAGGGGAAAAATACATAAGGCTAGCAGTGTTGGGAGACTATAGTATACTAAATACACTGGAGGTCTATACTAGGTTCCTAGACAACCCAAACTTACACAGACCTTTCATGATCAACTATACTCTTGCCAATACATATATGATGGCCAAGATTTCAAAATAGAAGGATATTTTTCAATAAACCAGATTGGACTACATTGTAACCCTTATAGAAATTGCCTTGGAAACATTGGAGTTAGCTAGGCCAGCTCTGGACTGGGACAGGATTAATTAGCAAAATCAGGAGGGTATCCCAAACCACATAATTAAGGAAGTCCTCGAGAGTTATTGGAGTAGTAGCAAGGGGTTTGAACTGATGCTATGAGCAGCAGAGTCACAGGTAGTTTTTTAGAATAATTTGAAAAGACTAATGGGGATGATGCAAAGTTGAGCCCTGATGAAGGGACCAACAAGGTGGTCTAAGGCATAGTAGACATCAGAAATCACTGAGATAAAAAGAATATATACAACATCTGCCTGGCATATGAGGCATGATAGGAGTAGAGTAGAAGAAAAGAGAAGAACTAGGAAGGTGTATAGGGCTGCAATTATGAAGGAGAAAAGGTAGCACTTTGACAACTTCCTGGTAAATGCAAAGAAGAATGATATTTGGAGAGCTCACCAGTTTACTAAAGAAAAAATATCTACCAGGATCCTAGGGGGGGCATAATGACTACCTAGAGATCACAAATAATATTATTATTCACTATTTCTTCCCACCAAACTCATATCTGATTGACCTCATAATACTGGTAGAACATTATCTGAATGAAGAGGAACAGATCTCAAGTTTAGATATATTGGAGGTACTGGAGAAGTACAGTAACAAATAAGTCTCTGGACCTAACTAGGTACTATACTCTATCTGGAAGAATATATACTGAATCAACCTAAAGATATTATTGGTAATGGTAGAGGATATGCTAAAATAGAACATCTACCCCACAATATTAAGAGTTGATTGGTAACATCCTTCCAAAACTGAACAAACAAGACTACTCTAACTGTGGTAGCTTCAAGGTTATCACCTTGATGCAAACTTTTTCAAAGATCACAGAGTGGGTGGTCAATAATAGACTGATAAAAATAGCCTTTGAGAATGGCATGTATAAGTTGAATTAGATGGGATCACTTCCACAGAAGTTGACAGTTGATGCAGTATTGGCCCTCAAAAATTAGACAGCTAAGGTACAGTTTGCAGAGAAGAAAGCTAGCACTATATTCCTAGATGTGAAGGGTAGCTTCGATAATATTAATCATTGCAAACTCCTGAAAAGGTTAGTTCAGGATAGTCATGTGCCTAGATACTTCCTGGACTGGATTAGAAACTTTATAAGTAATAGGAAGGTTGCTTTAGTGTACCCAGGTAGCTCAAGGACCCCAATGGTAATCAATAAGAGAATTCTATAAGGCTCCTCTCTATCACTACTTCTGTTCATAATGTATGTAAGCTTACTGCATGTGGACATGGGTGATCAGTTTACACACTCCTCATCCTATATTAATGATTTCTTGATATCAGTGGCTGATAATTCTTGGTATAGGAATACAAGGGCTGTAATGGGTACAAGTACTCTATATATTCTGATATATAAGGATTTCAAGATATATCATTTGATATTATCTTTGTTTTACTTTATCATTTGATATGATATTTGTTTTGTATTTGGTTTCAAGATATATCATTTGATATTATCTTTGTTTTACTTTATCATTTGATATGATATTTGTTTTGTGTTTGATTTCAAGGTATATCATTTGATATTATCTTTGTTTTACTTTATCATTTGATATGATATTTATTTTGTGTTTGGTTTCAAGATATATCATTTGATATTATCTTTGTTTTACTTTATCATTTGATATGACATTTATTTTATGTTTGGTTTCAAGGTATATCGATTAAGATAAGTCTTCGTATTTTTATATTGTAATAAGTGAATAACTATGTTATTTAAAGGGTCTGTTGAGTCCAGTATTTTGGACAGCAGACTTCGGCAGACAGTTATTCTTAAATATACTTGGTTAAATAACTACTTCTTTTCCTCACTTTACTTGTTATAGTATTATGACCTATCATAGTTCCATTATCAAGAATAAGTCATTAGTCATCTTACCTCCTGAAGACTCCCTTAAATACTACTGCACTCACCTCTACTGGTTAGTGCCCATTAGTCTTATCTATTGTAATTATTACTATCATGATTATAAGTACTCAGTCATGTACGAATTATGTTACAAGGACACTGGAAAGAAAGGTCCACATGATCACCCTGAGGGTAGATACTTTGGGACTTTCCTTCAGTATTAGCAAGACTGAACTTCTACATTAGCAAATACTCAAGGAGAGAAGAACTAGGCTGATGGATAAGATTATGATTTAGGCATACAGCATTAAACTACCAGGATGAACTCTCAAGTGACTTGACTACTAGCTGTTAGATAATACCAAAATAACTACATATTTCATGAAGAGACTGGCACTCATGCAAGAAGCTTTTTTTAGAATTAAATGACTCTTCTCTCAGCAAAGGCCTGTCCTCATATAGGATATATAGACTGGCTAGAGGGATTATCTTACCCATGCTGCCATATAAAGCTAAAATATTAACTCCCATGGTGGTCATGAAGAAAAAGATGCAGATGTTTTGGAATAGAGTAGTGAGGTAGATTACCAATATGTTCTTTGCAATAAATCTGGCAACCCTATTGGCTGAGGCATACCTAATACCAATCTAGTTATACACCAAACAAGTTTCCCTTATGACAGTAGTCCAAGTTACCACAGCAGTGCCTGAGAACAACATAGTGACAGCAATGCTTCCAGGAGGGTACCATTTAGTCAGGTTGTTTCAGCTGTGGATGAATAGAAGGTAGGCTTTTTCAAGGAAGAAAAGTGTACAATGAAAGGTTTAGAACTCATTATTCAAGTCTAATATCCAGAGACATCTCCCAATTGACAGACTGAGGGCAAGGGCAATGGAGATTTTTGAGAGGCAACCCTTTCCTGAGAAACCTAGCAACCTGACTCCTGTCTGTTAGGCATATGGAAAAAGGGCCAAAGTTACCTGGCCTTTACTCAGGATTATTTCTACCATACCCCTGCAGCCCCCATGTAGGGACCAGGTGTCATCACGGTATTATGGCCAAGTTGCGTCCCAACACTTTAGCGACGATAAATGACACCTTCAGAATAACACTGTATACGTCGTTGCCGTCTGTCCGACTGGATGCTGTCCATAGGACATATGAGAGGACAACTTTAGTGACTCATGAGAAGTGACTCGAAGGAATTTGGTTAAGTTTTGAGCAAGTTATTATCCTGTATATTAGCAGTTAAATAGTATGACTGATAGGTAATAGGACAATTTGGGAAGAAGCTGTTAGTGACCAAATATTGTGAGCCTATGGCACCAAAGGGTAGCCATAGAGTCAAGCCTCTTGCTTTGAAAGAAGTAGTGCCCCAAGAGGGTCTGCTCGAGAATCAGTATGAGAGGTTTTCGCCCAATGAGCCATTGGCTCAATCGAGGGCCAAAAGTCCTCTATGTCCGATGGGCTTTGCAATGCATAAAAATGCAATGCAATAGCCGCGCTCATTCATTAAAGCTGATCACTTTATATTTTGAGGCAGAACGATTGGCATAGTTGCTATTAAGTCAGCATACTCAAATTACGTTCATATAGCAGAGAGATTAAAGACTACCTACTGGTGGAGTGTTTGCACCCTCAGAAACAAATAGGAGTTTGAAGAAATTGAAGCTAAGCAAGGCAAATATTCTCAGGGTCAGGAGTGTTCGCACTTAGGAAAAATAAGAAGTTTTCGATGGAGGTACTTAGATAGTATAGGAGTTGATTGTAGCCCGCAATAACCCAGACATGGAATATAAATATTGAGGTATTCCCAGCTATTAGAAACATCAAGCAACGGAGAAGAGATCTTATTAATATATTTATTATCTTACTCTTGAAAAAAAAAAAAAAAAAAACTTTATCGCACCTATTCTTTCCAAGCCTTTGGAAACCCAAACCTACCTTAACAATCTTTGTTTTACTTTACCTTACCTTATTTGAAGAAACTTACAGCTTAGACCTACCAGCCCTATCTATGGTTGGACTACCCCTTAACACTGTTATTGAAGAAAGCTTAAGAGGCTGGATTAACATCAAGGGAAAAGTGAGGAAGATGATACATGAGGGGTGGACTGAGAGAGTCTACTTCTCATATTACCCTTATAGACCCCTTTTCAGGATGTGTTGGAATTTCATGGTTTTTCCCCAGTTCCAGGTGGGTCAAATACACCAGATGAGAATGAATCAAAGCTACCTAAATGTATAATCAGATTGGTTTAGTCAGGGCTATGATCCCACATATGACTATTATGTAATAGCTAATGAGACCTTTCAATATATCATAATAGACTGCACTTCCCTGACAAGTCAGAGGGAAGGGCTGAATCCTGTGAGGTTTAATATAAAGTCAGATTTGGCCCTATGGAAACAAAGTGAGGTAAGGAAGATTTTATTGAAAAGGTTTTATTTGTTTGTTTCTAAGAATTTGGTGAATTTTTCAGTGAAAGTCAGGAGACTTCCTTTTATGAGAGGTTCCAATTTGGGTTCCTAAAAAATGATATTTTCAGCCCTTTGGACTTAAGATAGATATTATTGATTTTTATCAGTATTTGTTTCATTTAGGAGGTTGAAGTTTCTTTTGTCTTGAGTAGGTTTTCTAGGCTATACTGTATAGTGCATGCCTGGTTTTTCCTGTGTTTAAGAATAAAACTAAGGATTTAACAAAAAAAAAAAACCTCTCTACTATGAATACCTTTATACTTTATATGTGAATAATTATCAGAGAAAAGGAAGTTCCATCAAGTGTTACAAGGTTGGAAACATGATAATGTTTGAACCAGATAGCAATATATACTCAAGAGAGTATAAGAATTGTTGAGAACTAAATTGACTTGATCAACTGTTATAAAGTATATTTATCTTGAGATTCAATAGAATAAATCGAATCGGTTCTGGATAAGTTCAGAATATTACAACACCTATATACCCACTAAGTATAGTGGAACACCCAAGGATGAGGACTAAACTTATAGAATGCATTGGAGGGGTAGTAACTGGCTGCAGGGAGGGTTTCTTTTGTGATCAGAGGGTCATGAGGAGCTTTGGACCTTAATGATGATTTGTGGCAGGTAGCCTGTAAGGTGAATTTCTTTAAGGAAGGCCAGGGCTAGGGAGGTGTCTCATACTGTACACTAATATGATTTAGTTCATAGATTGTCTTATTAGTATAGTTGACATAGTAATAAAATAAGGTTTCTCTCCAGCCCCTCCCAATCTCTATGACTAAGCCTTGTACAGTATAGTCTATAAGGTTAAGCACAGCCTTGTACTAGTTAATGAGATTTTCTAGATCCCACAATAATATATTTAACAGCTGCTATTCCTTCCCAAGCGAGCACTTTGTCAGAGCAGTGATAGTGGATTTCAAGAGATTTTACAGTAACTGATTTAATAGAGACAAAAACCTACATAAACATTTTTCAACCCTGGGGCTGAATGCCTCTAAGATCTACTGAATCAGGAATATCAATCCAGTTGACAAAATATAAATTTTCCCATACCATGGTAAACTTGGATGCATCCTATACCTAGTAGTATAGCATAAACTTGATCAATCAGGGAGATATTGCAACTTTTAAGTATCATTGCCTGAGATATTGGGGATCATGTATACAAATTTAATAACTGATAAACACAGAACTGTAAGGCCAGAAATAGTAAAATTGTAATGTCTAACCCTTCTATATGTGGATAAGGTTAGGGTAAAGACATGTTAGTAATAATTTTTGAGGTTTTTCTCTAGCCTGTGGGCCGCCTTCGTGGGCCCAGCCCGGCCCACAGCAAGCAGTGCCAAGCACTGCCCGGGGCGCAGGCGATATCCACAGTTTGCTCACGAATTAATTCAATCCTAAATAAAATAGTAATCAGACAGGGTCAAAAAAAAAAAAGTAGGAAGACAGATGGATATTATGCTTTGCACAATGTTTTTTTGCGGCTGGCCCAAAATGTTCGCCTTTTTTGTTATTTTTATTTTTATTTTTTACTTTATTTTAGTGTTTACTAACTCGAAACCCCATACCGGTACAGGCGTTCAGGGTTTGGCTACCCCCAATGCCGGAAGACCTGGAGTCGGGCTGAGTTTTGTATGGAAGTGGGCAAGTTGACGGAAGATTTCTGAAAATTTCAAAGTTGCCGCTGTTTTGAAGCTGTAAACAAAAAAAAAAAAGCAACAAAGATTTTGGGCCAGCCGCGATAAACATTCTGCAAAGCACAATAACTCACCGACGTTATACATTACCTAACCTGGGTAAACAAACAAACACGCTGGCGAGCAAACACACATGCATTCCTCCGCCCCTAAAAAATAGACCTCACATTACCTTCGACTCCCGCCAGTCTCCCCTTAACTTAATTCCCAGCTTCGTACCGCCAGTACGTACCATATTCTTGTTCCCGGATGCCCGCAGAGAGAGAGATAGAAGAGGCATTCGCGTACAGTATTTTTAGACGGAGTTTCAATCCCTAGGGTGCGGTTGAGGTACGTACATACTATCCCGAACTCGGTCTTCTGCCCATCCATTATCTAGATCATATCGTGGAGATGAATGGGGAGAGAAGAAAGATGCTCCCGAGAACAGAGGATTAGAGGAATCGGTACAGACGATAAGTTAGGAGTTGTTTTTGTAGGCAAACCATCATTGTTCTACCATTACGGTAGGGAACGATGCTGTGCCTTGTTTGTCAACGGTAGAGCGTTCCCAAGAATACGGCAGAAGGAAGGTTATCTCTTCGGGGAGAAGTCCGGGGGTCATCGTCATCATTGGGACAATGCTGGAGACTTTGTATCAGATTTTACATAGAAGTTGACTACAGGATGTTTTATAATCGTCTTTACAAGTACATGGTGGTGAAAGTGAACTGTAGTACCTTATTTGAAGAAGAAGGCAAGAGACGTGTATCTACTATACTGTTGGCGGTGCATGACAATCCCACCGCCAAAAACCCCTTATATATGTTCCATCTACGGCAACGGTGTATGAAGTATCCTAATTGGAACCCCAATCAATCCACGAGCAATTTTCTCTCCCTAGGAATATCAATACCAATCCTGATGAGTTTGGGCACCATACGGAAACACATATCAATTATAAACCACATTCACAGCATATCACTCGAGAACGAAGTGCAGACTATAGTTTCCTCCGAAACCCTACCTACCTACCCCCCGTTTACACACTTAACATACTACACCATCCCGCTGCAAACTGGCAATAAGCACTTGCTATAACTCACTCAGCACATTAGCAAATAAATACAGTAGGCCTGTCACTACTTGGGGCGGGGGTAAAATCCGTGAACACAGGGGTGTTGATTGGTAACCATACGGACACGTAGAATCAATTGGTAATGAATAAGAGTACATGATTGAGAAAGAAAAAAAAAACACCAAGCTCAATACTTTGTATGCCCACCACCAGCTGCAATCACAGCTTCTATCCATTCTGGAAGACTTTCCACCAGCCTCAGCAACGCATCCTCCGAGATCTCATCCCAAATCTTCATAATAAGCTCCCGTGTTGCCTCAATAGTTCATGGTTGTCCATTCCGGTTGGCAGCAAAAAGCCTATCCTTCATGATACACCAAATTGCTTCGATAGGATTTAAGTCTGGCGAGCTTGTGGGCCAGGAGACTTTGTAGGGCTGCAGTCCTATCCATTCATGGTATTGTGTTGTAAGCTTTGCTCTATGACCAGGAGCTCCATCTTCCATGAAGGCAGCAGGGAAAAATTGACCGGTGGGAGAGAGTGAGTGACTTTGCCAAAAGTGATAGAGATAAGGAAGGATATGAGTAGAGTAAGAGAGAGCTGTGATTTTTCCCCATGCATTTTTGTCCCAAAAAACTAACAGACCCTTTGTAGTACCAATAAAGGAACCCTAGATCATCAGCCCAGCAAGCTTTTTGAATTTGGGAACAAGACAAAATTCTTTGTACTCCTCCTCAGGTGTTCAAGTAACCCATATCTTGCCCCAAGCCCCTCCTATAGTGAATGAAGACTCATCAGTCCAGATTACCCACATCCAGTCTGCTACAG
The DNA here is from genome assembly GCA_003788595.2 of Choiromyces venosus 120613-1. Taxonomy (NCBI): domain Eukaryota; kingdom Fungi; phylum Ascomycota; class Pezizomycetes; order Pezizales; family Tuberaceae; genus Choiromyces; species Choiromyces venosus. The sequence goes on from ML120358.1 coordinate 313,600, forward strand.
TCCATTATCGATATGTCTGGCACCATTCCAGCCTTCGTTCCTTTGATCTTGTATCCAGAAATGGCTTTTTGTGTACTACTTGATGGAAATAACCTTCCTCCTCAAAGGCTTTGCATAATACACCATCGGATGCTGTGATCCCACAAAGCTGAGTGATTTCATAGAAAGGTTTATGGCAGTTCTCAGTGGAAGAGGTGGCTATCTCAACTAGCCTTTTTCGATCACCAGGGCTTAATTTTTTTGGCCTTCCTCGCAGAGTCTTTGGTGCTTCAACAGGTCTGTTAGGCATATGGAAAAAAGGGCCAAAGTTACCCAGCCTTTACATAGGATTATTTCTACCATACCCCTGCAGCCCCCATGTAGGGACCGGGCATCATTACGGTATTACGGCCGAGTTGCGTCCCGACACTTTAGCCACAATAAATGGCACCTTCAGCATAACACCATATACGTCGTCGCCGTCCGTCCGACCGGATGCTGTCCGTAGGATATATGAGAGGGCACCTTTGGCGACTCATGGGAAGTGACTCGGAGGAATTTGGTTAAGTTTTGAGCAAGCTATTACCTTGTACATTAGCAGTTAAATATTATGGCTGATAAGTGATGGGACGATTTGGGAAGAAACCTTAGTGACCGAATATCATGAGCCTATGGCACCGATGGGTAGCCATAGAGCCGAGCCTCTTGCTTTGAAAGAAGTAGTGCCCCAAGAGGGCCTACTCGAGAATCGGTATGAGAGGTTTTCGCTGGATAAGCTATTGGCTCGATCCAGAGCAAAAAACCCTATATATCCGATGGGCCTTGTGATGCATCAATATGCAACACAATGGCCGCGCTCATTCATTAAAGCTGATCACTTTATGTTTTGAGGCAGAACAATTGGTATAGTTGCCATTAGGGCGGCATACTCAAATTAAGTTCATATAGTGGAGAGATCGAAGGCTACCTACTGGAGGGGTGTTCACACCCCCCAGAAACAATAGGAGTTTGAAGAGATCAAAGCTAAGCAAGGCAAATATTCTCAGGGTCAAGAGGGTTCACACTTAGGAAAATTAAGAGGTTTTCGACGGAGGTACTTAGATAGTATGGGAGTTGATTGTAGCCCACGATAACCCAGACGCGGAATATAAATATCGAGGTACTCCCAGCTATCAGAAACATCAAGCAACGGAGAAGAGATCTTATTAATATATTTATTAACTTACTCTTGAAAAAACTTTATTACACATATTCTTTCTAAAACTTCGGGAAATACGAGCCTACCTTAACGATCTTCGTTTTATCCTACCTTACCTTATTTCAAGAAGCTTACGGCCTAGACCTACCGGCCCTATCTACGGTTGGACTACCCCGTAACAGTATATTAATACTCTCCACGTTACCTAGGCTCACTACCTACACATTTTACCTCTACCTACTACCTATACCTATCATGGATCACATTAGATAAGACTCGCCTATGCCCTTGGCAATTCAAGGGCCAGGGCACGATGTACAAATAGAAGAAAGAGCCCCTTCCCCAGCCAGCAATGTGACGTCTATACTGGCCACTACTGCTACACAAAACCCCCCTTACCTCTCAAGCGGAACTTCCCCAGCAGGCTCCCTAAGAGGAAGGAGATCATGGGGAAGGATCGAAAAAAGAGTCGCTGCCCCTAGAGAAGGATCACGCGGCCCCCCGAGACAGCCGGAAGTTCCAGCTATCTTGAAACATATCATGGAATCCCTAAGTCAAGTCGACCGAAATGCTTCAAGATCTATAAACGAGCAAAACATAGCCTACAATGAGCTGTCCGCACAAGGGCACCAATATGCCGATGAGCTCAAAAGCTACCACAATAGGCTTGATCAAGGAGAACAAATAGTAGGAAATAAATTGGCGGGAATAAACCTAAAGCAGGAGCTACTCGCACGAGAAGTGGAGATATCTCGAAAGTACTTCCAAGACCAAGTAGCAGCAGAGCTATGAAAACATGATGCTCAACACAAGCAGCAACAAGCGGTGAGTACCCAGTTGCATCAGAATATTGACTTAACAGGACAAGTATCCTTTTCGAGAGATCAACAGCTGGAACAGTTGATCCAACATGTCCAAGCCCAGGTCGAGATCGACCGAGAACAACGGAGAACTGCCGAACAAAGAATGCGAGAAATGATGGAACTAGTGCAGCTACAGTTAACCGAAGTAGCTCGCTCAGCAGCCACCCCATCTATTCCGGCAAGGCAAGCAACTGTAGAAACCGCTCCACCTTCCTCCACCGGCTCCTTAGCGGGAAGGCCAAAGAAAGGAAAGGAAATCGACTGAGGCCAGCCAGAGGCAATGGGAGGAGGATGAGGAGGAATAGGAGGAGGGGGCCAAGGACCCCCAATGATGCATGGAGCTGGAGGTGGGGACCCTAACCCCAGCAGCAGCAGCAGCAGCAGCTCCAGCAATGGTGAAGGCCCAGCCCCAGTTCCAACACCTAGACTGGAAAGCCACCCCCCCCAAGGGAATGCCCTAGACCAGGACCACCTGATAGATATACTGGGTAGCACGATTGCCACAGGGAAAAGGCACGCAGACCCACCATCCATATTCGAGGCCAAGATCTATGAGGACATTAACACATGGGTGTTGGACTGTGAAGATTACTTTGCTAGAAACCCAGACCAATGGGTAGAAGACAATCATAAAATTGTTTATGCATTGAAAAGAACAAAGGGAAAAAAGGTAGCTCCCTTTGCTGAATGGTACTGAAAAAGCATGACAGGAGCTATGGGTGCTCTATTCCGGCCCGAACTGGTCTCTTGGACCAGGTTTACCCAAGAAATTATTAGCAGATATTCGGGCATTGAGCAGGAAAGAGAGGCAGCACAGGACATGAAAAAAATCCTGTACAATAATGACATTGAATAATATTTCCTTCTACTCGAAAACCTTAATATCAAAGCCAAAATGTCAGGCACTGGATGGAGGCTCCTGGTCGAGGACAAGCTCCCAGAACAAATCCTGAGAAGGCTCTCAGGAGAAACATACGATTCCGATGAAGATTGGCTCAAGGCACTAAGAGGCTTTGGCAAGCTGGAGGAATCTTTCTTACAATGCCAGAACCTTTCCCAGGCAATGGCAAAGGGGCGAGGAAATGCCACAAAAAGAAAGCGTGGCAATGAAAATAAAAATCCTGATACCAGGACTAACAAAAAGCCTTGGTCACCAAAGGCAGCCACAGCAGGGTGGAAGACACAAAAGCCAAACGGGGGAGAAGGCAATCCATCACCAATACACATGGATTGGAAGAAAGCTCATGAAGGAATTCCCTAAACTCTGGTAGACAAAAGGAAAGAAACACCAGGCTCATGCACCCGTTGTGGACTTACCAACCACAAGTGGGGCATGTGTAGAAGAGCAGCCGTAGTTAGTTCTGTAACTCAATGCAGACAACCAAAAAGACGGAACACTCGATTGGATGTCCGGGCCCCCCAAGAAAGGCGGCCACAGCTCGGTCAAGTGGCATTGACTAGGCCGCCACCACAACTTTGGGAACTATCTGACCCAGGATCCAATTGAGGGGTATTCAGTGAGGTCTACACACCCTCTTCTCGGCTGAAGAGCATTGGACTGGTTACCATCTAATTGAAAGGGTTACTCCTGACACTGATTCGGGTCTGTGCATAAGCTTAAGGAGGCAAAGGGGTTGAGTAGACAAGGAGGGGATTGGCACCATACAGCGATGGCGTATGGGTACTTGTGGTCTGGCACAAACTCGCAATGGGGGCTCATACCCCACCAGACTTAAATCTTAGCCCACGCTGATAGCACTGGTGGATTGCACCCACGCTTTACCATGAGAAAAGTACCGGTCAGGTTATATTTAGGAACCCCTCAGCAGGGGATAAAGACCGCTGGTAGTGGGCTGCCCAATAACCATAAAATATTCTTTTCATGTCAGTTTACCTGAGGAGACCTGATTGGTCGAAATAATGTAGGCGTTATAGTAAACTCAAAAACTTTACACCCCGCATACCCAACTATACAAAAAAGAAAAAAAAACTGCAAGAATAAAATGATTAATGCCTACACCGATTATACCTTAGTACCAATACGACTTCACTTGGTACACGTCTTAACCTGGGACCAGGAACTTTTATCCTTTGTCCCAAGGGAACCATCCTTTTTCGTACACCCCACAGGGAATATTTGTACAACAATCTAGGAATACACAAAAGTACACCACAGTACTATTATCTCTTTGTACCGAATATTCCTCAAAGCGCACCAAAGACCCCAAGTACCTAGATACGCCAGGTCAACATACTCATCCAGACAAAAATTTTGCTCAAGAAGAACTCTCAAACCCTCATTAAGCACAAAAAGACCTATTGAAGTCCATACCAGATTCTGGCTGTAAAAAATGTCAAAGTGAAAACATATCGAAACAGCGCCATTGGGTAAGCGATGCAAACTCGTTGTCCCGCAACCTACCCTTTACGAGCACTTGGAAGGTCATGCACACCTCCATGTTAAAGGAAAACGCTACCGTATCCAAGTCTTGCTAGACTCGGGGGCTGATGTTTTTGTCTTAAATGAAAAACTGGTACGAGAATTAGACGTACCCTGCATAACTCGCAGAAACCACATCCCGATTAAAGGATTTACAGGCAACATTGCCAAGGCCAGTGGCAAACAATATACTACCCCCATAAAAATGGAAATAGGAGTGAATCGCCACACAACTGAAGTCTCCTGCGAAGTGGCACCTATGAATAGATGGGGGATGATAATACCCTATGGATGGTTGAAAGAACACCCCATATCTAATATAATCTATTTGGATAGGTGGGAATTTCAAAACCAGAAATGTCATGACCACTGTAGTCCAGGTACATAGTGTGACTGGAACGAACAATTTGAATGGGACGATGATGTAGCACACGATCCAGACGCAACAGTTGTTGGTCTGGTAAGCTCTATTGATGAGAGCAGGGAACTGGTAATCAGCCAGTTGCCAGAAGAATACCTGGATTATACGGACCTCTTTCTACCGTCAGCTGCCAAAAAACTGTCACCAAGGAGGACTTTCGATCACGCAATCGACCTCAAGGCGGGTCTGAGTCCCCCTTGGGGACCCATTTACAAGCTTTCCGCCTCTCAATTAGAGGCTCTACGCATAGACTTAAATGCGATGTTACAACAAGGAAAAATCAGACCTAGCATGGCACCGTGCGGGGCTCCAATACTGTTCGTACCAAAGCTAAACGGTGGTTGGTGCCTATGCATTGATTATAGAGGCCTCAATAAGGTCATGATATCCAACAAATACCCACTCCCCCTAATGACAGAGTTACGAGACCGAGTTATTGGCTCAACTATGTTTACTAAACTAGACCTAAAGGATGAGTTCTACATAATCAGGATTAAAGAAGGAGATGAATGGAAGACAGCTTTCCGGACTCGCTACGGGCACTTTGAATACAAAGTTATGCCATTCGGGCTAGTCAATGCCCCAGCTACCTTCCAAGCAATAATGAACACAATATTAAGAGAATTCCTAGATCATGGGATTGTGGTCTATATGGATGACATTCTCATCTACTCAGCAGATGAGGCAAGTCATGTGGAACTGGTACGAAAGGTGTTAGTACGCCTAAGAGAATACCAACTAGCAGTCTCTATCGCAAAGTCTTATTTTCACGTTACTATAGTGGAATTTCTTGGTTATGTAGTAACCACGAAAGGAGTCTCCATGAGCGAGAAAAAAGTGGAGTCTATTCGAAACTGGAAGCAGCCAAAATCAGTAAATGACATACAGATCTTCATGGGGTTCGCAAACTTTTACTGGAGATTTATCAAGGATTTCTCGGCAATTTGCAAACCAATTACAGAGCTCCTGAAAGGAAATTCTAAACATTTCGCCTGGGGAAGAGAACAGGATAAAGCCTTTGAATTCCTGAAGGAACAGTTTGTGACGGCACCAATCCTTTGCCACTTTGACCCCATGAAAGAAACAATAGTGGAAACCGATGCAAGCAACTTTGCACTTGGTTGTGTTCTATCACAGCTGGTAAAGAAAAAACTACACCCAGTAGCATTCCACTCACGAAAATTCGGCCCGGTGGAACGGAACTACGATGTTCATGACAAGGAATTGTTGGCAATCGTGGAAGCCTTTAAAGAATGGCGCTACTACTTGGCAGGAACGGAGGTCCCCATCACTGTTTATACAGACCATCAGAATTTACAGTACTTCCTCACCACCAAGGCATGGAGTGCGAGACAAATTCGATGGGCACAAAAGCTAGCAGACTTTAACTTCCGCATTATTTACAGACCAGGAACCTGAGGCGGGAAACCAGATGCACTGAGTAGACGGCCAGAGTACCGTCCTGAAGGGGGAGCTACCCATAGTGAACAGTCAATTTTGAAACCCGAAAACTTCTTACAAATCGCTGTGATATGGAAAAACCCTGGGGACAAAAGATTAACCCCCACAAAGGACATGGAACTCGATCCCAGGCCAGAGGATGACCAGATATTGGAGACAGAAGACTTGGATGAAAGCTCGGAGCCACCAAGAATCCATGTCCATAGACTGGCAGAGAGCGCTAGGATCCCCACTAGAGGATCAACGCTTGCGGCAGGACATGACTTGTATAGTATGGATAGGCTAACCATCTCTGGGAAGGGACAGGCCCTGGTTGTGACAGGAATAGCTATAGGGCTTCCTAAAGGAACCTATGGGCGAATTGCACCCTGAAGCGGATTGGCGCTTAGACATGGTATACACATAGGTGCCGGGGTGATAGATGCTGACTATATGGGCGAAATAAAAGTCTTAATGGTTAACCTAATAGATGCAGATTACAAAATCTCTAAGGAGGATCGGATAGCTCAAATTATTATCGAGAAAATCGACAACACCAAGCTCCTGGAAGTAACAGACTTGGCAATAACAGAACGAGCGAATGCAGGCTTCGGAAGCAGTGACCTGCTTGGGAAAAAGTCGATGGTATGCTTTCTACAAGCAAGCTCTAGAAACGATGAACATTTTGACCATTACGACGAGGAACACAATCCTAAACTATCACAAGAAGTGGTAATGTTGTCCAATGCCATCATCGCAAGAGCGGAAATAAAGAAGTTTGATGTAGACTTTATGGCCAAAGTCAAAGAAGTAACTGAACGAGATGAAGAGTGGGTCACGAGAAGGCAGGAGTTAGAAAGACTGAGAAATGACAGCATGGACCTTCCCAAATTCTGGAACTTGAAGGACGGGCTGGTATACTACAAGGACCGGCTTTTTATCCCAGCAGAAGAAGGTATCCAAACCCTCATAATGAATGGATGCCATGACTCAAAAATCGCTGGACACTTTGGCCAAGAAAAAACCCTAGAAATAGTCACACGAGACTTCTACTGGAAGGGGTTAACAGGCTGGGTTAATGACTATGTCAGATCCTGTGATGAGTGTCAACACAATAAATCTCCTCAACATGCAAGATATGAGTTGCTTCAACCCTTACAAGTACCATATGCAGCCTAGATATCTATCTCGACAGATTTTATTGTTCAACTACCAGAATCACAGGGACACACCCAGATCATGGGCATAGTAGTTCGGTTTACCAAGATAGCACATTTTGTCGGTCTAAAAGAAAATGCAACTGCAAAGGATGTCGCCAATGTCTTCCTCTGAGAAGTATGGAAACTCCATGAGCTACCCACGGAAATTATTTCCGACATGGATGCAAAGTTTCAAGGCGAGTTTTGGGAATCATTGTGCCAGGCTCTGGGAATTAAAAGAAGAATGTCAACAGCCTACCACCCTCAGACTGATGGGCAAACCGAAAGAACCAACCAAGTGCTGGAAGGTTACTTACGAAGCTTCGTCAACTATGATCAAGATGATTGGTATCAACTCCTGCCGGTGGCAGAATATGCCTACAACAACTCTACCACCAATGCACACAAATTGACTCCCTTCTTTGCAAACTATGGCTTCCATCCACAGACAGAATGGATGAGAGAACGTGAGGCTCAAAATCCAGGTGCAGCCCTTTATGCGCACTGGATGAAAAATATATATGAACAAGCCAAGGAGACACTGGAATCTACACGAGAGGCCATGTCAAGGTATTACGATCAAAAAGCCAGGGAGCAACCAGACATAAAGGTTGGAGACTAAGTCATGCTCAACGGCAAAAATATGCAATCAAAATGGCCCTCAAAGAAGCTGAGCCCAAAGCTCTATGGGCCTTTTAAAGTATTGGAAAAGAAAGGCAAACGAGCCTACAAACTTCAAATACCCGACCGGTGGAAAATCCATCCAGTTTTTCATGTAGCGCTGCTCGAACCCTACCGAGTTTCCACTCGGCCCAGACGGGCACAGCCACCCCACGACCCAGAAGAAGTCAAAGGTGACTTAGAATGGGAAGTGGAGAGAATTGTCAGGAGTGAAATAATCTCCTACACGAGACGAGTTAGAGGACAAAATAAGGTCCTCCGAGAGCTCTGATATTTCATGAAATGGAAAGGTTGTTCCGAAGACGAGAACACCTGGGAACCTCCGGAGCACCTAGAGCGTGCCGAAGAATTAGTGATGGAATTTCATAGATTAAATCCCGAAATGCCAGGACAGGCAGGATTGGAATAATGTGGCAAGGTTTTCTTTGTGTGGCCAAGCAAACGCGCAAAAGTTTTTTACCCTACCATGTTGAGTTCCCATGGAAAAGTTTTATTTTTTATTTTTTATTTTTATTTTTATTTTTTTATTTTTATTTATATATATTTTTTGAAAAGGAAGACGTTCGAGACGAAGTCTTGGGAGGGGGAGCTACTGTTAGGCATATGGAAAAAAGGGCCAAAGTTACCTGGCCTTTACATAGGATTATTTCTACCATACCCCTGCAGCCCCCATGTAGGGACCGGGCGTCATTACGGTATTACGGCCGAGTTGCGTCCCGACACTTTAGCCACAATAAATGGCACCTTCAGCATAACACCATATACGTCGTCGCCGTCCGTCCGACCGGATGCTGTCCGTAGGATATATGAGAGGGCACCTTTGGCGACTCATGGGAAGTGACTCGGAGGAATTTGGTTAAGTTTTGAGCAAGCTATTATCTTGTACATTAGCAGTTAAATATTATGGCTGATAAGTAATGGGACAATTTGGGAAGAAACCTTAGTGACCGAATATCGTGAGCCTATGGCACCGAAGGGTAGCCATAGAGCTGAGCCTCTTGCTTTGAAAGAAGTAGTGCCCCAAGAGGGCCTACTCAAGAATCGGTATGAGAGGTTTTCGCTGGATAAGCTATTGGCTCAATCCAGAACAAAAAACCCTATATATCTGATGGGCCTTGTGATGCATCAATATGCAACACAATGGCCGTGCACATTCATTAAAGCTGATCACTTTATGTTTTGAGGCAGAACAATTGGTATAGTTGCCATTAGGGCAACATACTCAAATTAAGTTCATATAGTGGAGAGATCGAAGGCTACCTACTGGAGGGGTGTTCACACCCCCCAGAAACAATAGGAGTCTGAAGAGATCAAAGCTAAGCAAGGCAAATATTCTCAGGGTCAAAGGTGTTTGCACTTAGGAAAATTAAGAGGTTTTCGACAGAGGTACTTAGATAGTATGGGAGTTGATTGTAGCCCGCGATAACCCAGATGCGGAATATAAATATCGAGGTACTCCCAGCTATCAGAAACATCAAGCAACGGAGAAGAGATCTTATTAATATATTTATTAACTTACTCTTGAAAAAACTTTATTACACATATCTTTCTTTCTAAAACCTTTGGGAAATACGAGCCTACCTTAACGATCTTCGTTTTATCCTACCTTACCTTATTTCAAGAAGCTTACGGCCTAGACCTACCGGCCCTATCTACGGTTGGACTACCCCGTAACAAGGTCCAAGTGCTATCTTATGAACAGCTGAGGAACTGCATCCAATTCTCCCAGCAGTTTTGCGAATACTCCAGCTGGCATCGTGGACTAGGGAATGAATACGAACACAGTCACCATAGGGCAAAGGAACACCGGCTTTCTTAACTCTAGAGCTTGAAGTAGAGTTAATTCTAATCCGGTTTTTGTCCGCCGGTCTTAATGGTCGAAGGGGGGTGGAAAATGTCATGATTATGATCTAGGATCATGGTTATCTTGGTATGCCTCTACCTTTCTAAGCCTTTATACTTCTACTTTAGGGTATTTATTTCTACTATCTCTCATTTGTCTGTTCTTGAATTATGTATTTTAGCCATTCATTGTCATGGAGAATCCATTTCTACCAATTATTAAGTCCAAAGTGTTCACGGAATTTCCTCTTTTTCAACTTTTACCCCCTGCATGTGCATATTACCTATCAAGTAAATATGTGACCCTCCATAGCCACCTGTCCACAGACCACCCCTGGTACCCAAGTACATTATTCCTGCAGGGCACAGACATCCTTGCTGTTTCCAACTTGTCTCACCAAAGGGCCGAGAATCTCATATAGCTTATCCAATTATGTGGCGGAGCCCCCCCCCCCCTTTTAACAGCGGGTACGGTGTTATCATTCTACAGCGTGCAAGTGTGGTTTTGGCAGCTTGTGCGGTTGCATTGGTTCTTGTTATTTGTTATTTATATCCGGTGGGAGAAAAGGAGGGAGGGAGGAAGGGAGGGAGGATATCCGATTGGTGGAATATCGCAGTGTTAATTGGTGGATGTTTGGTTTTGAAGAAATGGCCCTTTAGGGTAAAGGTTAGGTTCCTGGGTTTGCTTGTTTTATTGGGTCGCTACTGTACCGTATGGGAGTCGGGTAGTACAGAAGGGTTCTTGAGGGTGTTCTACCGGTGAGATCAAGATTTGGAATACAAGCCGAGGACTCAGTAAACTCTCAGTTGATCTGCGATAGCATCACATCTTCGAACTACAAAGAAATCTAGGAAGGTTCATACAGGAGAGAGAGCGCGCATGCAAAGCCCGGGGCGAGTTCGTGATATTGCTTGGGGGAGCTTGAAACAAGCCAGGACGATGTGTTGTGCGACCTTGCAGCCTCGATAGTCAAATATATAAATTTGAGATTTGAGAATATTGATACTGATACTTGCACTTGCCGTGTTTGGAAGAGGCAGTCACGGCCCATATTATCGGAGCATCTAACGGTACTGCTACCTGCTGTCATACTTGGGTAAGTGTTCGAGTGAGATATTATGAACACTTGTCTTGGGTGTTGATGCTACTCGAGTAATCGAACAACCGACAATCACCCCTGTGCGATTAAATCTGTGATCTATTCTGAGCGGAATAGGATGTGTAAAAGCGGTCTGAAGAAAATGATCTTTTGCTACCAGTATTGGGTGCGAAGGAGCACCATCGTTGGACCTAATACTGTTCGAGTATTATACTAACCCCAGAGATATCCTGCTTCTTGTTTATATTTTACCTTGAGCTTCCCTATGTGATACCGGAGGAAGACATTCAAAGTTGTTAAAAATACCCTCCGAGTTGAAATAGAAGTCATTTCACTAGCTTCAGATGCTTGGTAAAATATGCAATTTGCCAATTTCCTCTGGCTCGATTTCTGAAGATTTTTTGGCACTGTTTTGGGGTCGGGTTACGATGTTAACAGAGGATATGTCTAAACATATTTAAACTTGCGCCAAGAGAGGCGATTGTTCACCAACTTATAGCGTAACCTAGTGCCAATTCTGATGTCTTTTTTAGTGTAGTAGTGGTACATACGTGAGAGAGTACGTATGTGTGAATAATTTCATTAGGCGCGTAAACTGTTCATTACAGTTTGCTATTGCAAAGTATTATCATTATACCTTTACCCCATTTACCCCTTTACTCCTTTCTCTCTTCTCCTTCTCGACTCTCCCTGGAGAATGATCAATCGCACTCTCTTCTCTCCGTATCTGGCATATTATACACGGTTTGATTCTTCCCCTTTTTTGTTCCTTCTCGGAGACGAGTGATGCTGGAGTAGTCGGCTGGTCTGACCTCCAATACCTAGTCACGCTTGGGATTTGAGGATTTGTGGGTTTTGCGAGATCAATTCCTCAAGCGTGCTGGTTTAGGGAACGCACATCTTCGGAACTTAGAAGATGCTACTTGTTGTTTAGCGGGACTATTGGGGTTTGTCAAATCCAGGCCCCTTACAAGCTATGGTGCTATCATGGAAAGGGATGCTCAGAGTTAACTCTATGCCAGGTTGAAGGTCTACCCTTGTGCTCGTTTATCCAGCAGCTTATTTATTCAGTGAACACCGAAATTTTACTGATAGCTCGGCAGGTATGATGGCTGAATACATACATCCCTTTCTGTAGTGTTTAATTCTCTCACTGATCACAGAAGATGGAAGATAAACTTTGTTCTACTGGAACCTCGATGAGCTATCCGTGTTAACGTTCTACATTGATTGAGGAAACTCTCCACAGGTCGAGTGGCCAATTAGGACTCCATTGTAGGACTAATCTACTACGACTGGTATGTCTAGATAGTCTAGTTACAGACAAGTTTGGTGGGCCCTGGCATCGTTATCGAAAATATGGAGGGAGAGGGAGTCCTCCACGTAGTGAACCTGATGCTTATCTGGGGTAATATTTGACCCTATATGAAAGCCTCCAGGAACTTTTGAGGTGGACTTGAGGCTGGTTGATGATCGACTCAAGTTGATTGATATGCCCGTGAGTGAAAAGAGAATGTATAAATCTGTTCATTCCATGTACTGTATTTGCACTTCCCAAATTTCTGGTGGATGCTGACCAGTTGCTTATTTGTATTAGTATTACTTGGCGGATCCCATCCGTATTATTAGTGGGCAGCATTCTCGACCATCAACTACCGAATTATTTAAGTGGATCTTGGGAGAAATCTAGACTCTTATGGCTAAGTGCCCTTGCTCCAAACACTATATAATACAATCTGCAGGAATTCTAATGTCATCAACCTTGTCGTGTAAAAGGTTATCTAGCCTATGATTGCCGTCTCGATAACCGGGATTAATATACTGTATCTTAGTTGGAATACTTCTAGAGTGGTTTCAGTTGGGATGCTCCAGGCAAACAGGCAAAATTTCTCCTCCGGCTCTACGTTACGATTGTGGATAGCGATGTATGGAATAGACTACGGTGTTTACTTTTCCTCCTAGGGAGCTTAATGTGTGTATTGAAGGTGCACTTTGGAGATGAGGTGACGCACGTTAACTGGAAAATTTAACAAAATCATAATCGAAGTATTGCCCGGAATTCAAGGGAGCTTCAAGGTGACGTTATGTTTATGCGTGAAGGCACGATAAGATAGTCGGGATCTGAGCCCTGGTAAATACATGCCTTCTACCGCATTAACTTGAATAAGAGCAACACACGCTAGTAGGTTAAATTAAAGTGAAACATGCCATAATAATGGCGCAATACAAGACAACGACTAGTACAATATAAAATTTGAACCCAAAAGTGAATGTAAAAGTCCATAAGAGAGAAATAGGAAAAAAAAAAAAATGGGAATTGAAATAACGAAAAAGCCTAATCTAATGTGGAAGTTGGTAGTGCTTCTAATCCTTCCAGCTCCTCCCGTAGTGGTCCAGCCTCATAGAAAACAGACTCAACATTGTCCTCCTCAGAGGCTAATGACTCTCCTCCATCTGACTCATCATCCATTGTAGGCTGTTGTAATCCTCCAATATGCCATGCTTGTAGGTCATTTGCCAACCTCGCAGTGTCAATGCCTTTTATTGAAAGCTCAGCATGATCACGGCTGCCATCAATAGGCAGTGAAAGCCCAACGGTAGAAAATGCACCAAGGATAACCTCCTTTCTGGATATACAGAAACGATCCCAAGCTTTGCCCACAGCCCAGGTAGTCAGAACTCGATGCTGACCAATTTTGCGCTCTCCTGGCTGATCTTGCTCATCCATCTTTTCAAGTTCCAATTCTTTCTCTTCAATCAACTCCTAATATATTTAACAATTGTGTAAGTAAAAAAGTAAATAGAAAAATAAAAATAAAAATCATTTAAACTTAAACTAACCTTTAAAATATCCTTAAATGGGCGATTAATGGATATGTCTAGTGGCTGAATGATCCCAGTACAGCCAGCTGGAATAATCGATAGTGTAATATCATGTGCCTTAAAAGCATCTAAAACATTATCCGTTTTGTGCCCAGCAAAAAGATCCAGTACTAGCAAAGCTGGTTTGCAATTTAAAGCAGGTACCAGCTGCTCTTCAATCCATTCTTCCATATTTTCAGAATTAGCATATCCTGTAGGGTTAAATTTCACAATTACATGAGGGTCATATAATGTTTTTTCTCTCAAAATGCTCATTCCAGTGCCTTTACCCTTAAAAAAAATAAGAGGCAGGACTCGCATCTCACCATCTGCAAAGATAGTTAACTGCAGAGTTGCCTGCCTCTTGTCCCACCCACTTGTTCCCCCCTTGACCCACACAGTTTTTGACCCCTTAGGCTCGTAGGTTTGGCCTGAAAGAAACTCAAATGGCAGAGGTGTTTGATCCATATTGCAAATTGAAGCAAGATGGTATCTTCCTACCTCTGCCATTTCATCGCCTAGTTCGTTTCCTCCTCCTCCCGGCTGTCGTAGTTGAGAATTGCGTCTATTAAAGTGGGCCCATGACAATATAGCTGAGTAGGAGTCAGCTGGAACTTTACTAGCCTTATTTGTAGTCATACGTAGTGAAATATTGTACCAGCTAAGAAATCCTATATATAAATTCAATATTTATTTAATTCATAGTTATGTACATTAATGGAAATACTATTTACCACTAAACCACCCATTTGAAAACCGGAAGATAACCCCCAGGTAGTGGACTGACATTAAGGCCTTTGATGTGGACCGAAACCACCCCCGCCTCACAAATTTCCCTGCCTTCCTCTGCTCAATAAACCCATCATGAAGTGGCCGCTCCATCTTTGGCCACCTTCTCTTGCCTACTCGATTTCGCTGTTGTGTTCCAAGGGAGTCCTGCAACTCCTTCTCACACTTTATCCATCTTGTGATGTTTGAGCGAGGAATCTTGAAACGTCGAGCTGTTTCTGCTGATGTTACAGGCCGAGTTGAGGTTGGTCCAGTTGGAATTGTAGCATGGTGAAGGTAGGATATTACACGCAATTTGTATCGTGTAGTATAATGTTTTTTTGTTGCTGATACGGGAGGAGGGAATGCTAGAGGCTTTTGGATAATATCTATTCGTTTCGGCCCTGGGCGTAGCTTTTTCTGTGGGATATCATGGCCCTCGAACTCTTCAGACTCTGGAAAATTTGACATAGATGAAGACATTGCTAATGATGATTTAATCAGGCCCCAGTCATCAAGTTATTTTCCTTTTACCCCACTTTTATTCTTCTGCCAACTCACACTCTCACTTGATGTTAATTTCATGTGATTTCACGTGATCTCAGCTACAACTGTCTTGTCTTATTATAGGATTAATATTACGCAACAGCTGCCACACTATAATTTAACATACTAGCGTGTGTTGCTCTTTTTCAAGTTAATGCGGTATTCCACCAACTCTCAGTAGTACATGGTGCAATACCGAGTGTCAAAAAAAAAAAAAGAAGGCAGGTCCTCAACTTAAGGGATAAACTAGCTTGACTTATCACCATGGGTCCAAGAGCCAATACTTAATTCCCCGGGTCACCTAACAAACTGCCTTACTGGAGTTCCAAACACACACCCGCGCTCAGTCAACCGGGGATCCACCGGGCGACAACTCATGAATACTGATGAGGAAAAAACTCCCCAATTACAAGGTCCGGGAAGAGGAAACAAACTTATCGGACAATCGATATGGATATCGGTAGCTTTTCTTTTCTTTTCTTTTCTTCCCTCATTCCCTTCCCTTCCCTTTCTTTGCCATCCCCGCACCGTTTCCCACATGGCTGTCTATCGATATTGCATCTGCATGGGGTGCGCCGTTTAAACAATATCCGGTACCCATCGATCCATATATATCACAGACACCCCGGTAGAGGGTAAAACCAGCACCATTCGCTGGAAGAGGCCTAGGTCAGTGGGGAAAGTGGTAATATGGCTCTTTGGAGTTTACCCGCAGACCCCGAGCATTTGGTAACGTTGACCGTTTCATAATTTAAATTTAAAAAAAAATTTCTTTTTTTTTTTTTCGGAAAACTCTCAGAGTGCCCCCCCTCCCCTCTCTCGGATAGGGACAATGTGCCCCACGTAACTACAGTAACCCTCCGAAACTAAGATGTGCTTTTTTTTTCTTTCTTTGCCTTCGATAGCAATATCCTATGTCTGGTCAAGACCAACTGGTCTAAAGTTCTTGGGAGGTATTGGGGGTAATTGAAATACTGTATCATACCTTCCACCAGGCGCATTTGGCTTAGTCCTGTGATGGGTTCAGGGTAAGATAAAGGCTGGGATAGGTTTTGGTTTTGTGAGTGAGCACTTGTACTCATTCGTAAAAGACGGGTGAAAAAGTGGGGCATTCTGGTTGGCGGAGGAGGAGGAGGAGGGCATTTTACACCCTTGTCCCCTATCCCGGGGGGGGGCAGGGCATTCTGAGTACGGTAGCGTACGGCGGGAAAAGAACGAGAGAAGGAAGAGGGGAAAAAAAAAAACTCCTGGGGTAAAATGCAATGTGTGTGTCGTAGTAGTAGTAGTAGTAGTAGTTTGTGATTTGATTCCACAGAAAAAAAGAAAAAAAAAACCGTTGTATATAGCTTTTGAATTTGAAATTTTTGAAATTTTTGATATTCTTTTTTTTTTTTATATTTTTTTTATTTATATAAAAAATCCCCTCCGCATATTCCGTTTTTTTCCGGAAAGAAAGAAAGAAAAAAAAATATACAAAACGCCGGACGTCAGTACAGAACACCCCTTTTTCCCATCATGATACCGGCCACGGAATAAATTAAAAAAAAAAAAGGAAAAAACATGTCTTCGTAAAATGGATGGTGGGTGGGTGGGGGGGATAAAGTAGGTGTAGAAAGAGGAAGATGAAGATGAAAATAAAAAGAGAAAACGAGAGGAGGAGGAAGGGAGGGAGGTGGACTCGTGGAGACGAAAATTAAACTAATATCGTACAAATCCCAGTAATACAAAAAGACAAAAAAAAAAATCGTTCTAAAAACTACTACCCTAGTTATGATAAGGTCAAGCAGTTAGTAGTGCTCTTCCAGTCCTTTATCCAGAATACCTCGGTCCGTGATGACCACAATGTGCTTTTGCATGGACTTTCGCTTCGGGTATGGAGCCTCGAAGATTTCGTTGATTTCCTCCAGCGTCCTTCCTTTCGTCTCGACGAATCTGGAGTAGGCAATTAGCGCACTAGTTCCGGGAAGAAGGGGGGGATGGCTCACAAAAAGTAGATAAACACAACCTCAAACACGTCCCAGGCGATATAGACAAAGTAGAACCTCCACTTAATCCTCTGCCAGACCGTAGGGATGGCATAAGTGTTGAAGAAGGCAGCAATGTTGACGAAAAGGTTGTACATGCCCATGCCCTTTGCTCGCGTCTCGTAGGAGAGGCACTCGACGGGGTAGAGCGCCTGCAGCGGGGTGTAGGAGAAGGAGTAGGTGATGCCAAAGATGTAGATGAAGGCGATGGCGGAGCGCGAGCCGTACGTGTTGTCGTTCTCCTCGGTGCCGTAGAGCGCGGTCAGCGTCGTGATGATGGTCCACCACACGACGAACAGGGATGTGCCGACCAGCAGGACTACTCGCCGGCCCAGTCGGTCTACGAAGCGTGCGCCGATAGTGGCCATCACAAAGGAGATTACGTTCAGGATGGCGTTGTAGAGGAGTTGCGTGCGCTCCTCTTTGACACCGATTTGGTTTAGGAGGACTGGCATGAAGTATGATACGGCACCGTTTCCAGACCACTAGGTTTTTTATTTAACGGCAGTTAGCTTTTTTTTTTTTTTTTGGTGCTTGGGACGGAAGATGTGGGGAAGTTATCAAGTGGTAACATACCTGCCCGAAGAAGGCCATTCCAACCACGCAGGAGAGTCTCCACCACGCGGACTTGGAGTTGAAGAGGTCCTTGTAATCCCACCATCGCTTGTCCGAGCCTTCGGTTGCAATCTCTTCGATCATTTCTCTGTAGGTTAGAAGTACAATCGGGGAGTTTCGGTCTCCTTCCCCGTGATACCTGGCCATCACTCGAATTGCCTCTTCGTGACGGTCGTTCGAAACGAGCTGTTGCAGATGTTAATCAAGTTCTCCTTTTCTTGGAATTTGATGGGAGGAAATGATAGAATGCGACTTACCCATCGCGGGGTTTCCGGACAAAAGAGGCAGCCCAACATTACCAGACCAGGTGCCACGGCCTGGAACCAGATTGGTAGACGCCATGAGAGGTCGGATTCGATATGCTCAGTTCCGTAGAGGGCCCAGGTTGCAGGAATCTGAGGTGAATTAGTACCATTTCTGACACTGCCGGTAATTCAACCATCACATATGCATATGGAATTTCAGACTCACCCCTCCCACAAACCAAAAGGTATTGTAAAGACCCGTCAACGTTCCCCTCCATGCGGGATGAGACATCTCCGCAACGTACGAAGGTCCTGCAGTTGCACAAGTCGCAACACCGAACCCAAGAATGAACCTCCCACCAGTGAACATAGCACGGGAAGTAGCAGGAGCCTGCGTGCAGGTACCCGCAATGATGATACTCGCGCCGATAAACATCCCCCACCTTCTTCCCCACCAATCTGTAAACGGACCACAGAAGAAGGACCCAACTATATTCCCAACTGTGTAAACCGAGAAAACCAATCCTGTCCCCGAACCAACTGTCTCCATGTTGAAGTACCTGTATTAAAATTCCCATGTGTCAATCACACGAAATCTCCAAAGAATAAAAAAAAGGAGAAAACGCGGCAAAAATAAAAGTAAGATGAAGACTATAATATTCGGAGAAACTAACGTCTGGTAATATTTCATCGCGTTGATTCCTCCCATCAAGGACCCATCATATCCATTTATGCACGAATTCAAAAAGGCAACGAAGAGAAAGAAGTAGAGTTTGAACATGGTCTTTGTCCAGGGACTCGGCTTCTGCGTTATCAAAGCATCTGAAAAGCCAACGTGAGCTACGGTGGTGATATGTTGTTGTTCCACCGTTGTCGGCGCATCTGAGGAGAATGAGCCGTGATTCCTGTGATGTGCACCTTCTAGATGATATGATTCCTCCCTCTTATGAGACGATGTCGGCGGTCCTGAAGAAGGGCCTATCGATGTTCCGGCTACGTCCATGTCGTTGTAACCTTTACTCGCCATGTACTCAGAGTATCCGTGGGCGAAGTTACAAGAACTTCAAGGAAAAAGGGGTGCTATTAAAAAGAAGGAAAAGAGAAGAAGAAAAAAAATAGCCAATTAATCAGCTATTATTGTTATTATTATTATTATTTTTGCCTTTCTCAACTAGAGTTGGTGTTTGATATCTGTATTGCCCGGTATATCACCTCCGGTGTCTTGGGGGGGATATTCCCTAAATATCAAATGTGCCAAGTGATGCGGACGGCGGTGCTGCAATGCTGTTGAGACCCCTACTCACGATAACCTGTCACCTATTGGAGTTTGTGTGGTTCATGCGAGGACTTGCTTCAGTGGGTCCGAAAGTAAGGTCGAGTGGGCTGTCGGTGGGTGCAAAAGTAAGTGAAAACAGCGATGATCCAGGAAGAGCCAAAGCGACCACCCGGGAGTCTTAACTTCTTTATAAAATTCATTGTACTTTGTGTCACACATTTTGCAATCATTTAGAATGGATTGGGGGGGGGGGGGGGGGGGGAGGGGGGGGGGGGGGGGGGGGGGGGGGTTGAAAGTGAGTGAGAGGGAGCCGGGTTAGCACTCCAAGCATCCCCCCCGCTCAAGTAGGAAAAAATGGGGAGGGATATTAGAGAGATGACCAAGAAAGCTGCACACGATGAGCTCGCTGCACCCGCAACAGCAACGGGGTCAGGAATAAAGCAAGCCGGTGCTAGCATAGCGTACAGTGTTGTCTGTCCTTCCGCTAAGCGAATTCCCCCAGAGCTGCGGGGACGAGGGGGAAAATCCTGGTCGTACCTCTAAGGATGAGAGACCCGGAAAGGTATTTGATAAAGCTGGAGAAAATGCATAAAGGCATCTACTAGTAGTGGGTCTCGACTACTCCGCATTTCATCGAAACCCACTAGAAGACACATTAAAACGCTTCACTTTCGGATAAAGCTGCGGCTTTCTCTATATTGTCTTTGATCGCGCTTGATCAACTGGTGTTCCTACCGCATCTGTCAGTCATGAAGTAAAATAAATAAATAAAAAAAAGTATCAACATACCGTAGCGCGAGTGACAAGTTGGGACACACAAGATATTATGGGAGTGATTTCCCTGACTTGTCAACTTGCACACAATTTTTGTATATTTTACGATAGATGAAGAAGGAAGGTCACAACAATACAAACCATAAAATCACTACACTACCGAGACTTTTTCGGTTTTGTACGCCCTCGTTAGAAGCTTTTCCAGAGCTCTGTCGTCGTACGAACGGAAAGCCCGAACAATTACCCTCCAGCTAAAGGGGCTCCAATAGCAGGTGAAGGCAAAGGTTTGTAGATGGACTAAGAATACGCACACCATGATGCTCTACTCCACAGCGATCATCATCATACAATTGCTGCAGGAGTTGCTGCAGGGAATGCCCATTTCGGTGCAGATTCCGTGAGCTCCATTCAGTATTGCAAGGTTTCAGGCTTCCCGAAGCGGGTCCACACGAGGCTTATGTGATTGGTTAGGGATTAAAAGGAAGCCTCTTGGGTATTATAGAATGCGGGGTAGAATTAAGCGAATCAGAAGCGGGCTAACTGCCCAGTCCGTTTAAATCCGGTAACTGAGCAACATTCCTGAATAGTAATCTGTGTAACTTACTAGCCAGCCCCACTCATCACTACCGCATCAGATCACGAGAAACAGCTACAGTAGTATCCCAACTGCCTTCTGTAATGTGATTGATTACCCTGCCTTATGGATTCGATTCCGGCGCAATCTGCTAATATAATGCCCGAATTATTACTGATACTCGGTAGTTCCCGGGAAATCATGAAGCATTCTCACCCTTTAAACTTTGATAAAATATTCCGTGCATCAGAACTGGCCTCATTCTGAATGCACTCCTATAGTACAAGTAGATATACCGTAGCAATCCATCGCACCGTTGAAAGTATAAAGTGTGATGAGTCAAATTTCCCAGCCCAGGTCCGGGGCTCAAAATTCTTCGGAAACTGGATAAATTCAAACAACAAAAAAACTACTTTGCCACTTGAAAGTGCTTGGTACTAAATCATACTTTTGCATGGATTGGCTTCCCTGGGTTGAGCAGAGCAGTCAGGAGCGTGGGCTGAGAAGTGAAAAAAAAAAAATGAAAATGAAAAAAACAACTAATTCCCATCTAGAACCGGCGGTCATCGTGAGCTGCGCGGTATTCCCGGACTTACGGTATTCTTCAGTGACATCCATTCTGTTTGCGTTCGTGCCGATAAGCTACCGTACATTAGCTCCCTCCTAGACTGCAGAATTTCAATTTCTAACGCTCAAAAAAAAAAAAACGCCAGCATCAAGCCAGTACAAGTAATATGGCAAGGCCAGTTCTTGGCCTAATACCGGTATTGCTTTGGTTTTATAGTATTGTGATTCCAGAAACCGTTATCGCTTTTGAATTCTCAATTTTTTTTCTCTTCTTTAGCGTTTACAAACTTCAAACCAGCAGCAGGCGTTCAAGGGTTTGGCGACTCCCCCCAACTTTGAAATCCTCAGAAATCTTCCACCAACTTGCCCACTTCCACACAAAACTCAGCCCGACACCAGGTCTTCTGGCATTGGGGGGTAGCCAAAACCCCGAACGCTGGTTGACGCTTTCGAGCTGGCAAACACTAAAATCTTTTTTTTTTTTTTTTTTTTTTTTTTTTTTTAAAAATTGAGAATTCAAAAGTGACAACGGTTTCTGGAATCACAATACTCGAGATACAGTGCCGTAGTGAATGTGTAGCCACACGTACCCCTAAGCACTTGGAAACCAAGCCCAGCGTTAACCAGGATATACCGTATTATCTGGCAAGATTCGCCTAACGCTAGTAGGTCAAAATAAGAGTTTACTTTCGTAATATGTTCCAGGTTGTTCATAAAACGCCTTAATTCAACTCTTTATAGCCAAAACTAGACCTATTGTAGACTCTTTATGACTCTGTTGGATACATTACCTCAGCCCCTACTTTATCCCAACGTACTAGTGGCAGGCGAACCTTGCCAGATAATACGGTATATGAGCCTAATCTTCTACCGAGGTAAAGTTGTGCTCTCCTTGCGAGTTTTTCATGGTGCTTTGCTTCCTTACAGCTGATTGGCCACGTCCACTTGGTAAGACAAGGACAGGGGGTATTTCGTGCATAGCACGCGATGATCCGACTCCATTTTCTTTTTTTCTTTTTTCCCTTTTTTTCCCTTTTTGCGGCCAAGTGTCCAAAAAAATGTTCTACCGTATCGCGGAGAGTGGAAAAATGAAGAAAAAAAGAAAAAAAAAAGAAAAAAGAAAAAAAAACTTCCTCCATCGCACCAAACTGTTGAAGCGAAGGAATGTATAACGGGCAGAACTGCCGTATGCCCCTTAAAAATTGCTGCCCGATCAACTTGCGAAAAGTGCTCTTTGCCTGTCAAGTCAAGTAAAAGTTTAGCAATACCGTAGTATTAATAAGCGGTAAAGCTTTATTTTTGTTCCTTTCCTTTCTCAGGCTTTTTTGACTCGGATGCCGAAAACTCGGTTTGTAGGAATACCGTAAAAACTCTTGAAATTCGCCATCAGATCATCAGCGGGAATCAGCCCATCAGCCCAGGATAGGTTTAGTTTGACAGGTTAACAGAATTGCGAATACCAGTTAACGAGATCCAACACGTCCGGTAGGCCCATCTTATAACCGTGTCGGGGAAACGCTAATCCTTCTCAGGAGCCTTTGACTCAGAATCCGGAGATTACAGGGCTGCCGGAAATAGTGAATTTCAAGAGTTTTTACGGGTACTTGTGCTCGTACTGTACACAGTGGTATTGTTACCTTAATTGGGTAGCTTTGCTGTTCGAGTGATTGGTCGTGAGGGGTTAGGATGGAGAATCCCAAGTACCTGTGTACCATTCAAGAGTACGTACCTTTCTCGGTCTTCAGAGCGCACACGGCAAAACCTGTGCTTTCGCGTCCGTCTTACTGTACTTGGCCCCCGAAATTTGGGTGACACATCGTAAAGGCAAAAATATCGCTTTTTGCCTTTCCCTTCCTGACCTCGGAAAATCTCCACACCAGCGCCACGTGTTTTTCCTGGGCCCTGGTTGCCTTTGCAAAAAGTTTTATTAGGTTTCCAGCTCACTATACCTTGCGGATATTGAGACTTGACATGTCCGACTTCCCTCACCCACCGGGTAGATTGGTGGCAGCCACTGCGAAAACATAAGCGATGCTTACTACCGTAAAAACTCGTTAAATCAGCTATCGCCCCATCGGCCTCGGATCTCCCCAATCAGAGACAAAACACCCCGAGAAGGAATAGTGTTTTCCAGACAGAGTATAGCTTGGGGAGGCTGAGCTCCCTGGATCTCATCAACTGGTATTCGTTATCTTGTTAACCTACTCTTCTAAGCTTGTTGTGGTTTAGACAGCGATTTCCGTTGAGATTTCCGATAGCTGATTTAACGAGTTTTTACAGCCGTGACATGTCCCCTTGATAAGTGGTGGGGCATCTCTATCTATGGCTTGGAGTTGGGGGGGGAGTGAGTATATAATGGGGGCCCAAGTTAGGACCCGTAGCTTTCAATGTTAGGGGCCTGCTGGCTTCTAGCCGAAGCATCCTTTGATCCACAACTTACTGTAGACAGGAGTTTTATATTGTAGGCCCTTAAATTTCCATTGTCCCATGGTCCGGTGGAATTGGGTGCATAAAGCCGGTAGCCAAGTTGAGATATAAATGCAAGCGAAATTCCTAGCTTAGGTTTTCCTCTTCCATTAGCGAGGTTCTGCTCACTCGTGTACAGTCGTGTCTAATAAGTCCTCACACGGTTGCCAAGCAACCACTTTTTACCCCATCAACCGAACAACTCCGCACTACCATGGCTCCACCATATACCAAAAGACTTAGAGAAGACAGAAATAGAGAAATTTATGCCCTATATAAGCACACTGATATGGGGTATGATAAAATTTCTAAGCAGATGAATATCCCCAAGGCAACCATTGCATCAGTGGTCAGAAGGGCCAAAATCCAGGATGGCAACACCCATGATTCCCCCAGATCTGGCAGACCAACAAAGATTACTGATGCCAAAAGGAAAGTGGTTCTTGATATTATTGATGCTGAGCCTCATTTAGCTCTAAGAGATATTACTGAAAAAGCTAATATTGGACTTGGCAAAGATACTATCAATAAGATCTCTGGTGAAGCTGGTTTTAAGCTCAAGATACCCAGAAAAAAACCATTTTGGAGGAAAGGACAGAAGGAGAAGAGGAAGGCATTTGGTAGAATTAGGAAGAATTGGACAAGAGCTTGGAAGTGGGTGGTTTTTGTTGATGAAGCCACTATTGAATATGATCCAAATCCAGTGGGTAGAAAGGTTAGACTTAGACCTGGTGAAGAGCTGGAAGAAAAAAACATAAAGCCCAGCTTTAAGTCAGGGCGCACCAATATAGGTGTCTATGCTGCAATTATGCATGGAGGAAAGACTGAGTTAATTCTTGTCAGGAGGAGGACTGAGGAGGAAAGAACTGGCAAAAAAGATAGACTTGGCCTCAACTCCCACCAATATGCAACTGAGATTCACCAGCCATACCTTATTCCCTTCATAGAAGAGATAAACAGAGCTCCAGAAACCATCTATATGGCTGCTGATAATGCACCATGACATGCTGGGTTGGAAAACAAAAAATTGCAAGAGGAATGTGGATATAAAAGATTACCTTGGCCCCCCAACTCCCCAGATCTCAATCCAATTGAGAATGCCTGGGCACTTCTGAAAAGAGCCCTCAGAAAGCGATTCTCCAAGGTGGAAAGTAGGCCTCACAGTGCTGCTGAATTATTTCAGGCAGCAAAGGAAGAGTGGGATCTGATTCCTCAGGAGACATTGGATGGGTGGATTGAGAGAATGCCTGAAAGACTTCAGGCACTACTGGATGCAGATGGAGGTCATACAAAATGGTAGCATGTTAAATTGTTATTTTTTATTTCTACTATAACCTATTTTTTAATTGAGTTCATATCTTTTTTTTTTTTTATGGTTGCCGTTGCCATTCGTTGTGGTGGTGCCGTTGCCGGGGACCGTGTGAAGACTTATTAGACACGACTGTACACCACGTTGCCATAGTGGCAGTAGGGATTCGGCAGGGAACAGGGGAGGGGGTAAAATTTTTTTTTAGTGCACGCTGAGGGACTTGTGTAGCCGGAGTGCCCGGACATTGGTGGAAATGATGACTAAGGCAGAAGTACACCTAAAACCCAGTGGTGTCACAACTGTTTTGTTTTGTCTTCAACGTGGTGGTGACCTTTGTAAACCCGTTCATGAAATTCTGCTGTGCCGTGGTGGAGTCCGGACTGGTATGCATCAAGAATACGCATACAGGCAAGGAAGCACTGGTGGATAGTAGCCGTTGACACTGAGTCAAGGGCACAGAGAATGGGCCAAACACTTTGTTATGTCTTATAAACATCACCAACTATTTCCAACAGTCACAAAATATCACTCGTTTTGCAATTTTCACTCAAAATATGCCCCGGACATTTGCTTCACCCCATCCAAAATCTGCTGTCCTTTATCCTTTAATAACTCCATCGAATCAAAAGATATTTTAATTTTCTCTCTATTAGATTGAAGCCAGCATGCTGTTCTGTCTCTTGGTAGACTTGTTTTTTTTTTTTCGTATATGGTGGCGTTGACAGGTCTTTAGGTTTTGACTTTCACCTTCAAATTCCTCGCTTAGTGTTCCGGGTACAGAGGCGCCTCACCATACACTAAAAGCTCTGTTAACTTGGTGAGGAGATAAGCATTAAATGAAACAAAACAAAAACGATGATTGGTCTGACCAACCTCTTGCCAGGTCATAGGGGTCCAGACACTATATTTTTTTTACGGAAAACTCTCAGAATGCCCCCTCGGATAGGGACAAGAGTCTAAAAATGCCCTTCACCAACTAGAATGCCACTTTTCACCTGTTTTACGAATGAGTACCAGCGGTGTATAAGTACTCACCCAAACCAAAGTCTATCCCAACCTTTATCTACCCTGAATCCATCACAATACTAGTCAAATGCGCCTGGTGGACAGTATTTCAATTATTTTCAATACCTCCAAGAACTTTTAGACACAGTGGTCTTGGGGGCTATTTCATATATATAAGGGGTAACTAGACATAGGATATTGCTATCGAAGGCAAAGAAAGAAAAAAGAAAAAAAAACACATTTCTTAGCTCCAAAGGGTATTGTAGTTGCGTGGGGCACATTAGACCCTTGTCCCTATCCGAGGGGGTATTCTGAGAGTTTTCCGTATTTTTCATCTTTTCATAGTCCGAGAGTAAAACATGCGAGTATATAATTCCAGTTTTATATAATATAATACCAACTAACATTGCCGCCATTCCTAAATTGTTTTAGTGTTCCACTTAGAGTACGGTACTCGTTCTTGAAAGTCTGGAAATCACACTTTCTCTTGGCATATTTGCCAAGAGATAATGCACACGAGTGAGCAGAACCTCGCTATTCACTCCCTTGTCAGCAGTGTAAGGTGTTTCTACTGACAATTAAACCTTGGAGGTGAATCCTGTATAGTTTAAATCAAGTTTTGGGTCAAGTTCTCTTTTTGCAATGGCTGGGGTTAAACCTAACTTAAGTCACTGACCTCCTGTGCCTCTGATATTCGGATGTAATACCGGAATTATTTCCAAGGTCACGAGGAAGTGATTATCCTTGATAATAAGTAAGGGGGCTTACGTGTTTTTTGCTTCTTGAAGGTATTCCTACTAAGCTCGAAAGGAAATTTAGTGTTCGATACGGTTCACGTGGACAGCAGACAGATTGAGCGAATTCTCTTAACTCTGGTACGATTTTCAGATGGTCAGCTATTTTGATCTTCGAAATGCATGATCGACTGGGAGATCACCAGTAAAAAGGGATGATCACCTACAATCATCATAATCACTCGATTATAGTTTTATACTCGGTCAAGAGGAATGGTGCTGGACAAGCTAAATGTTTCAACGACCAGCAAGTAGAACCAAGAGATTAGGTCAAACAGAATATCCTGCATTTCATATGATCGTGTCGCAAATCTAATAATAATAATAAAAAAATAAGCACTGGGGTGTGTACAGGCACAAACCGGTTGGAAATACACATACCCGTCAGTGATGCAAACATTTCGAAATAACCGTTTTTCTTTAGGTTTGCTTTCCACATCACCGGTGTCAAGTTCCTGGGACTATAATCGTGTTTGTGAACCGGGATACGGTAGCTCCCTTGAGAGGGGTGAAATCAGATTGGCGTATCTTCCATTTTCGTGCATCGGAAGGCATTTTCTCGGAGAACTATGTCCTGGGGTATGCAGGTACAGAGGAGGCACCCGCAGGTACGAGGGGACGTAAAGCTGTAGCGAGAGAGGAGCAAGAGGGACTGAATTTTATCCCTTCACATAATGTGCTCGGCTTTCGATCGTGGCCCTTGCAATTCATTTTTTGCAGATGCGGGATTTTGACAAAATAACCAGTGGGAGTTCGTTTAGAAGTACTATACATCACTACAAAATAGATTACGAAAACGCAGCTACTGTCAGATGCGGTACCCAGACATTCTCTGTTTTTGGTATAATAAGGGGTATTTTTTTCCCCAGCAAAATGGTGGTCACTTGTCGTGGCAGTTCCCTCAATGGATTATTCAGGCATGGAAACACAAGCATTGCGAATGCACAATATCCTTCAACTAAACCTCAATCACCTCTCTTAATAAACAGCCCACTTAGGACATTGTCAACATAATCATCAAGATTCACCACTTTACCACAAAATGCAGGCATTTTATTCATCTTTAGAGTCACTCTGAAATTGCGTCTTTCAGCTCAAGCATAAACCTAGCTGCAATGTTATACTGGTACTGTACATACTAACTGACACGTTTTTCCTGTGCCAGGACTACCCCTTTTCAAGGAACGTTGATACGCCGACCAAGACAGCCAACCTTTCATACATAACTACGTACAATACCTTCCTACTGCCGTCTACCGGACTCACAGCAGCAGCCTCGCTCCAGCATCACAACATTATCCGTCGCAGTCGGGTTGGCAGAGTCCTATCCTGGCATGCGGGCTCCCCTACTCCACCCCTAAAGATTGCGATAATCAGGTCCCTGCCTACTGTATTATCTTGAATAAGAGAGAATTGTCTCAGGACGTCTGACTTTCCTATTAAGGTGGAGACGGGAGAAAACAACAGCAAAAAAAAACAACGCGTTACTTAGAGAGGCAACCTTGACGTCCTGAGACAATTCTCTCTTATTCAAGATAATACGGTAGGGTAGCTTTCCAGATTATCCTATCCGCCAATGGTGGTGGAAAGGGAAAAACGAATAACATTGCCACGGCACTCTCTTTGTGGACCCCCCAAAAAATAACGACTCTGCAGCAGCTAGAGGCATTACTGGCTACCTAAATGCACCTGTGATTGCAGTTCGATAAACTGAACAAATTGCTCTGCATAGAGAATATATTGATTTACCCATGGGCCTTGGGTTGCCGGGACTGGAAACCTCGCACACACGTCAAGGCAGATCAATATAAATTAATCAACAGAGGTTTTTGGATAGGGGTGATCACTGTTGGCCACCGTTTTCCTGCTAACATGAGAAGAGATTTGGGAAGTAGAAAAGTTGAGAAGGGACAGGAGAGAAACCTGCATAAACTTAGCTGCAAGCCTTCCCAAAACTCGGATTTCTCTATCATTGATTCATCATTACCTGGACTGGAGCGATCCTCCCGACTAGAAAAAATGTTACAAAATAACGATCTAATAGCAGGTGTAAGTCCTATTCTTCGGGGGGATGGAGCTTTTTATGTTCCTCAGCATCATCCTTTAACTATGTTTTTTTTCTTCGAATATGGCCCAGCAAGACTGTCTCGATATCGGTGCTGCATCCTGCGAGCGTCAAAGAGAGAGATAGGGATATTGTACCTCACTGATCACTAACCCCCTGAAAGAATTGATTTGAAACTCCCTCAGCACTCAAAGATCTAATCTTTCCAGAAATAGTTTATTTTTGTGCCCGTCTAAATGAGAATGTTTATTAACTCCACCTATGGAGAAAAACTCTCCGGGAGAGTAAAGTCATGAATACCAAGAATTATTATCATTGTGGCTGAGATTGTGGCGTCCTCACGAAGGTCTTGCGGTAAGTGCGGCCCGCCTTGCCGGAGCTTCACGTAAGATCCCCACTAAAAATGATGGTTGGGGAATTGATCCATTCGAGGATTTGGTGGCCTGCATGGCAAAGATTAAAAACAGCGAGAAATCGGGAGAAAAAAGCAAAGTTTGGACTGCCGTAAGAACTCGAATAAACGGACCATGTGCTAGGTGGTCCAAAATTTCCTCCTCTGGAAAAGGGGCGAAAAACACAGCAAAAAACCGAGACAAATAAAAAAGAAAGAAACCCCAGACCTTACTAGGAGAAGCAACTCCAACGTCCTAGCACAAGGTCCGTTTATTCGAGTTCTTACGGTACTTCTGCCACGAGTGACTTAACTTGGGATGGTACTATAAACTTGAAGTCATGATATACGGTACTCGAATGCTCAAAGAGTCTATCGTATCGTAAAAGTTGGTGAGAAGAATGAGGGCCCGTTATTCGGCAGGGAAGAACCGCTGTCAACCGCTGAGATACATCCCCGCAATTGCCCCTCAAATGCCCCTCATCGCATTTGATGGTCATCTCACCCTGCCGGGCCTACAACGCCGGTTTTGTGAGGTACTTTTTTGTTTACACATTCATGCTCCATACAAGAAAATGAAAAGAATTTACAATAGAAAAGAATGAACAAGAGTTCTCCTTTGGGCTTTGAAAGTTAAGGGGAATCCATATTTTCGTGGGGAATATCGGTGCCTATCACTTTTTTTTTTTTTTTTCGTCTACGTCATTTTATACCTCAGGTTGACTGGATCCTACGATGGGTGTTGATGCCTGGTGAGCTCAAAACAGAGCTCCACTGGGCCATTCTCTGCTTAGCCGTATAATGCCTTCAAGTCAGGGTCAATTGACTGTCGAAAGACGAGACAGGCAACGCTTACCTTGCACAAAGGCAGGCAGCTAAACTTAACGGAAGCCGAGTTGAGTTTGTCTCCATGATGGAATTTATCCATTCCGTGTCTGACGCAGAATTGGCTTTCTCCCTACCCATAGGCTATCACAACTATTTAAGACAGTCAACATTCCCGCCAGAACTGACTAAAAGCTTCGAAAGCTTCAGATACCCCTCCAGACACACTTCTTCCTGTTGTCATAACTTGCCAAGATCCAACACAGCTTGTTACAATGACCGAACTTTCTCTCCCAAAAGACTTTCTTTGGGGCTTCGCTACCGCGAGGTGAGTAAATCTCTTACAGCAATATTTTGTTGTTTGGGCATTTTTCAATGGCACTCTTCAGCAGCCCATCCTCGTTGCGACCTCATGCCCTGTAGTTTAAGCTAATTCTTTTGCGTTGCAGTTACCAGGTTGAAGGCGCTGCAAACGAAGATGGCCGTGGGTCTTCAATTTGGGATACCTTCTCACACACCCCCGGAAAAACAGCTGATGGTGGTACCGGTGATGTTTCCTGCGACAGTTATCACAAAACCGCCGAAGACGTTGCACTCCTTAAATTATATGGTGCCCGTGCCTACCGATTTTCTATCTCTTGGTCTCGCCTCATCCCTCTTGGAGGTCGCAATGACCCCATAAATCCCAAGGGAATCGAATTCTACCAAAAATATGTGGACGCGCTTCTTGAGGCCGGAATCCAGCCTTTTGTCACACTCTTCCATTGGGATCTTCCCCAAGCGCTTCATGACCGCTACCTGGGCATGTTGAACAGGGAGGAGTTCCAATTAGATTTTGAAAGATACGCCAGACTGTGCTTTGAGAGCTTGCCTAAAGTCAAGCACTGGATCACTTTAAACGAACCCTGGTGCTCATCAGTACTGGGATATAACACCGGACTGTTTGCCCCAGGACGATGTAGTGATAGAAGCAAGAGTGAGGAGGGCGATTCAAGCAGGGAGCACTTGGTCGCTGCCCACAGCTTGCTTTTGGGTCATGCGAGAGCTGTCAGAGCATACAGAAGGGATTTTAAGGAAAAAGATGGTGGAATGATCGGAATCACACTCAATGGTTCGGGAATCCCCGTTCTCACAATACTCTGCTTTGTCTCGCGAAATAACTAACATTGACTCGAATTTTAGGGGATTGGACTGAGCCGTGGGATCCCGAGGACCCGAAAGATGTAGAAGCCTGTGAGCGCAAGCTCGAATTCGCAATCTCGTGGTTCGCAGATCCAGTATACTTTGGCAAATACCCGGATAGCATGCGCAAGCAGCTCGGCGAGAGACTACCGGAATTCACGCCTGAGGAGTCAGAGCTCGTGAAGGGCACCAATGACTTTTACGGCATGAACCACTACACTGCCAACTACATCAAGCACCTCGACACTCCTGCCGATCCCTTTGACAATCTCGGAAACCTCGAGACTCTATTCTACAACAAGGCCGGCGACTGCATCGGCCCCGAGACCCAGAGCGCCTGGCTGCGCCCTCACCCGGAGGGATTCCGAAAATTGCTCGTCTGGCTGAGCAAGCGCTACGGAAGCCCCATCATATACGTTACAGAGAACGGCACAAGTTTGAAGGGGGAGAATGACCTCCCCTTGGAGAAGGTGCTGGACGACGAATTCAGAGCCGAGTACTTTAGAACTTACATTCATGCTATGACGAGAGCTAGAGTTGAGAGTGGGGTAGATGTTAGAGGATATCTTGCATGGAGTCTTCTAGAGTATGTTTTGTTTTTTATTTTTCCCTTCAAATGGTCTTTCTTGACTAATATGTTTGATAGCAACTTTGAATGGGCCGAGGGATACGAGACCAGATTTGGCGTCACAGTAGTAGACTACAAGAATAGTCACAAGAGGTACCCTAAGAAGAGCTCGAAGGTTATTGGAGAGGTATTCGCGAAGTTGATCAAGAAGGAGTAAGTTGAGGGGAATTCCATGAGGATATCGATACATATTACCTGTTTCTTGCCTTTGAAGTAGGGTCGAGTGATGCTACCAGTAGCTAGCTATGATAGCACGAATATCATGAAACTTTTGCAAGTATCATAGCAATCAATCATGTAGAGGGTGTTTTTTTTTTCCCCCCAAATATTAGTGATTAAATACTTTGTCATTCTATATAAATCCCTCTTTGGAGGCAGACGCAAAAAAAGGGCCGCAGTGTTTTTCGGATTTTTTATTATTTTTTTATTTTTATTACTGGTTCTCCCGAGTACAGTACCGTATTTATCCCACGCCGTAAACCACCCTACGAAAAAAACCCAAACCCTTCCATCCAAACTTTATCCCAAAGCCATCCCACTATGATGCCACCACAACTCACGATCCATCCGTCCATCCATCCATCCACCCAAACCAAAAACCCACAAACCTAGCCCTATCGAATCACGACCTATCACCCTCTTCCCCGACTTTTCCCTCGGCTATTATTCCTTCCAAGTCAAGCCAAGCCAAGCCAAGCTATGCGCGCCATCGAGGGGTAAAACGGCTTCAGCGTAGTCTACTTAACCCACACCATGCCGGTAGACTACCGACTTTTCCGTTCGGTCCTGCTCTGCAGTGGAATACTCAAGTTGGCTGCAGTGGGCACAAAACCAGGAATCGCCCGGCGGAGCGCTGACTGCCTATTGTCTGGGAAACCCCGGTGCAGTACGATACGAGGCGAGGGGAACTCCCGTGGTCCTAAATGGGTGAATGGAAATTCCCCGCTACGCTACTAGTACTCGTGCTATTTTGTATTTTGCAGCCGCTGTTGCAGGTTGGTACTGTACACGTTTTCTTCTTCGTTTGGTTAATTGGGGTATAATAATGCATCAAGTAGACTAGAGCATAACAGTGGTAGGAGAAGTTTGATAGAGTAATAATTAAAAAAGAAGTACGGATTAATTCTGCCTTTTTCTCTTCCGCTTCCATTTCTTCCTTCCTTTCCTTCTTTCTTCCACATACACCCCCCTCTCACCCATGTCCAACAACGACAACCTGAACCACGACTGCATAAACCAAAAACTCTCCAGCTACCGAGACCTGCACATCACAATCCGGAACCTCCCGCCGTCCGCCTCCCCCGCCAAAATGTCGAAAAAAACGACAAACCCAATTCACAAAAACTGGGTCTTCAAGCAGGCCGACTCAACTTCTACCTCCGACTTCGCGCAATTCCGCCCAGTCTCGCAATTCCCGACAAACGTACACCTAGACCTCCTCCATCATAAGCTAATCCCAGACCCATTCTTCGCAAAGCAGGAATTGGAGGTGCAGTGGGTGGGGGAGAAAGGGTGGATCTACAAAACGAGCTTCGCGACGCCCGTTGCGCGCGGGGAGAAGGATGTGCTCGTTTTCGAAGGACTGGACACCTATGCTACTGTCAAGGTTAATGGGAAGGCGGTTTTAAAGAGCGATAATATGTTTGTTATGCATCGGGTGGACGTCACCGCGATTTTGAAAAATGGTGATGATGATGATGAGGGGGAGAATGAGTTGGAAATTGAGTTTGATAGTGCGTTCTTGGCGGGGAAGAAGATAGTTGAGGCGTGGCCAGAGCATCATTGGGGGTGCTGGAATGGGGATGTTAGTCGGCTTGCGGTGAGGAAAGCACAGTATCATTATGTTTGCCCCCCTTATAGTCCAACTCGCAGTTTGGAGATAATTAATTGAGCGAGTTAGGGATGGGATTGGGGCCCAACATTGCTTACTTGCGGACCCTGGAGACCAATTTACCTCGAGTCGTACACCAACCGCATTGCCGAGCTCTATTTCACCGTCGACGTTCCTTCGAGTTTGTATGACGTTGTTATCACGGCAACGGCCGAGATTGAGGGTCCGTGCAGTGAGGTTGTCTTTACCTTGGCTTCCCCCTCAGGCGAGAGGATCTCACCATCAAGCGCCTCTATATCGAGGTACAAGAGCGGGAACGGAGCAATTGCGGAGGCCAAGTTTGAAATCGCCGACCCCGAACTATGGTTCCCCCACGGGTATGGTGCACAGCCGTTGTACAAGCTCAGCGCTGTCCTCGGAGATCACATTGATAAGCTTTCGAAGACTCTCGGTATTCGGAGATCGCAATTAGTCCAGAGGAAGTTCGACGAGCCGGAGCAGAAGGGGGA
This sequence comes from Choiromyces venosus 120613-1, assembly GCA_003788595.2. Classification (NCBI taxonomy): domain Eukaryota; kingdom Fungi; phylum Ascomycota; class Pezizomycetes; order Pezizales; family Tuberaceae; genus Choiromyces; species Choiromyces venosus. The sequence continues at coordinate 348,019 of ML120358.1, forward strand.
GACCTTCCTCTTTGAAATCAACAACGTCCCGATATTCTGCGGTGGGAGTAATTGGATCCCTGCGGATAACTTTATCCCCAGGATTACCGACGAGAAATACCAAGAGTGGTTGGGGCTACTCGTCGCCGGGAACCAGGTCATGGTTAGGTAGCTTTCCTTCCTCCCTTCATAAATACTGAGAGTGAGGATTACTGACCGGAGTGATATCCAATGATTTAGGGTTTGGGCCGGTGGTATTTACGAAGAACCAATCTTTTACGAAACCTGCGACAAACTCGGCATCCTTGTCTGGCAGGACTTTGCTTTCGGATGCGGAAACTACCCAGGCATGATCCCCGAGTTCCGCGAGAACGTCCGAAACGAAGCTATCGATACCGTCAAGAAGCTCAGACATCATCCTTCGATCGTGATCTGGGCAGGCAATAACGAGGACTATGCGTATATCGAGGGCCAGCCCAACCAGCTTGGATATAAACACGAGGACAAGAATCCTGACACCTGGCTCAAAACCGGATTCCCCGCGAGGTATATCTACGAGAAGATATTGCCGGAGGTAGTTGCAGAGTACGGAGGTGGCGTACCATATCATCCTGGAAGTCCCTTCACCCCCGGAAAGGGTGATAGCACAGATAAAACAGCTGGTGATATTCACCAGTGGAATGGTATGCCTTCCTACTCTTCCCACCCCAGGTTCCATACTGACAAATACCAGTCTGGCATGGAAGCCAAGATAAGTACCAAGACTTCGACACGCTCGCTGGGCGCTTTGTAAGTGAATTCGGCATGGAGGCCTTCCCCGATATCAAGACAATCGACTCCTACCTTCCTAAAGACTCCAAGGAGCGCTACCCTCAAAGTTCCACCATAGACCACCACAACAAAGCGGACGGGCACGAACGCCGGATAGCCCTTTACCTGGTAGAGAATCTCCGCCACACATTCTCCCCAATAGAGCAATACATATACGCCACACAACTAATGCAGGCCGAATGCCTATCAACCGCCTACCGTCTCTGGCGCCGCCAGTGGAAAGGTCCCGGAAAGGAGTACGTTGCCGGAGCCCTCGTTTGGCAAATCAACGACTGCTGGCCGGTGACCAGTTGGGCGATTGTGGACTACTATCTTCGACCTAAATATGCTTATTTCGCGATTAAGCGGGAATTGGAGAAGCATACAATTGCAATGAAGAGGGTACAGATCAAGGCCCCCAAAGACAAGTATACGAATGCGTACGTCGACGTGGACGAGAGAGTGCAGGTTTGGATCGGAAGTTTCAAGACCGAGGGTATTAGGGGTGCCAGTGTGGTGATCAAGGCTTTTGATGTTTGCGGCGAGAGAATTGCGGAGAAGACGTTGAAAGACGACATTTCTCTCGAAAGTAACCAGTCTTTGGAGATCACGGATATACGTATCCCCGGCTGGGACGGAAGGCCAGACTCGCATCGGGATATCGTCCTAGCGGCGTACCTAATCGATGAAGACGGAAGCACTCTTGCTCGAAGAATCGGCTTTTTCGAGCCGCTAAAGTAACCCTCCCCTATCTTTCTCTCTTCGCCCATAGCTGACAAGAAATAGATACGTCAATCTCAAGCCTCCAAAATCCCTGAAAGCCATCGTAGAAGACGGCTGCGTACGCTTATCAGCAGAAGTCCCAGTCAAGGGCGTTGCCGTTGAGTCCTCGAAGGAAGGAATTGTATTTGAGGATAATTGCGTGGACTTGGTGCCCGGTGAGACGGTCAGGATTAGGGTTAAAGGGTTGGTGAAGGGTGATGAGGTCACGCTTCGGTGCTTGTCGTAGGTAGCCAGAGGATCTGAGGTGGAAGTAGTACTGCAAGTAGCCTAGACCTGGAATCCATTGTTTCTGGTTATTAACATTTGGATGTTCTGTGGAAAGTGGCGATAATGTTAGCAGTCAAACCTTCACCAGAATCGTACTCGTAATATGAGGCCATTATTTAGTAGGAGACTCATTTCGTAAGATACCGAGATGGAGGCTGTCATTGTCTAGAAGTAGGGGAAAAGAGCAGCCATAAATACATGATCAATACTAGCAGTACGCATCCCATCAGCAATGCGCTGAATTTGATCGTAATCCATGGCTTACGCGCCCAATATATGATACTTATAAGCGGCGCTTAGATATGAATACTTCCCTCTCTCGATTGATCAAAGGCACCTCAAAACTCCTCTTCCTTCTCCTCTTGGTCATCCCCTTCCCACCATTAGATAATATCTTATCTTCACAGCAGATCACTCACAACTTCTTCCGGACACCGATATCCAACAACTCTCTACCATAACTTTAGTACTTCTCCCGCCCCATGAGTCCAAACCACCGGTCCAAACTACATTCTCCCCGAGCCGTACCGTATCATTGATAAATTCTTCTGCGTGCTTCACAGCCTGAATTACAAGTTCACGATGAAAAGCTAAAAGGTTAGGGTTTCCCTCTCGGTACTCCGGCGGATCCTGGAATTCAGGCTAAACTGATAAGCTATGACGAAAGTTCGCATCAACTATGGTACGATAAACAGCGACATTCAACAGAGAGGGGGAACGAGCTTCACGATAGAGTCGATGACTTACCAAAACTAGAAACAATTCACCCAATTTTTTTTTCTTTCTTTTTTTCTCTTCTTCTAATTAGCCAGTGCAGGGAGGTAAGTTACCGCAGGAATTTCTTACCCCTCTTTCATTGATAAAAATCTCTTCTTATGCCCGTTCATCTTATTCATCTGTTCAACTCCATCCCTACTCCTTCCATCTTCTTTGCAATTTCATCGGAAAAAATGTCTTCTAAGAACCCCTCCTTCGTATTGAAGTCTATCAAAGATGTTACCTTCGAAGAACGACCTGTGCCAAAGATTCAGAATCCAACAGATGTGCTCATCCGGGTGAACGTTACCGGGATCTGTGGTTCCGATGTAACTCCCCCATCCACCCTTACTATCTTTTTTTGAAAACAAATCTAAAACTAAATAGGTCCACTACTGGCAACACGGCCGCATCGGCGACTTCATCCTCGAAGCCCCCATGGTCCTAGGCCACGAATCCGCCGGCACAGTCGTAGAAATCGGGCCAAAGGTAACCACTTTAAAGCCCAACGACCGGGTAGCCCTGGAACCCGGCGTGCCCTGCCGCCACTGCCCCTTCTGCAAAGCGGGGAAATATAACCTCTGCATCGACATGAAATTCGCCGCGACACCACCGTACGACGGGACGCTGGCAAAGTACTACGTCCTCCCGGAGGACTTCTGCGTGAAGCTTCCAGAGAATGTAAGTCTCGATGAGGGCGCTCTGGTGGAGCCATTGTCGGTAGGCGTGCACGTGGTCCGACAAGCGGAGGTTAAGCCTGGCAACTCAGTGGTCGTGTTTGGCGTGGGGCCGGTGGGATTGCTATGCTGCGCTGTCGCGAAGGCATTTGGAGCGACGAAAGTTGTAGCAGTGGACATCAACGACTCGAGGTTGGAGTTTGCGGGGAAGTGCGCTGCCACGGGCACCTTCAACGCTATGCACTCGAGGGACCCCAACGTCAATGCCGCTGAGATCATCAAGCGCTTCGACCTCGGTTTCGGTGCGGATGTTGCTATCGATGCTAGCGGGGCTAGTCCCAGCATAAACACCTGTGTGCATGTCCTCCGCACCGGGGGGACCTTCGTGCAGGCTGGTATGGGTGCTGCGGAGATCAACTTCCCTATTGTGAAGCTCTGTGCCAAGGAAATCACGCTGAAGGGGAGCTTCAGGTACGGCCCCGGCGACTACAAACTCGCCGTGGACTTGATTGCCAGCGGAAGGGTCACGGTGAAGGACCTGATCACTGGGAGGGTCAAATTCGAAGATGCGGAAAAGGCTTTCGAACAAGTTCGGGGTGGGCAGGGTATCAAAACTTTGATTGACGGGCCCTTGGATTAAGTTCTTTTTTTTTTTTTTTTTTTTTTTTTTTTCAAAAAAAACCATTTTGTTATAAGTTATCATACTTCCTTCCCTCTTTATTATTATTTTTCCTCTTTTACTGTACGGAGAAAGGAGGTGGAGTTTGGTGGTGCGGGTGCGGTGCATGTATGCATGTTTTACTTCCCCCCATTTTTATATACATATCTACAAAATGCACTCGTCCCAATCACCACATGAACCACGAGTATGATAGATACCACAACCGTGAATACCCTGACGGGTACCTACGACTCCCCAGCACGGTCAGCAAACATTTCCTCGCAGGTGAGTAATGAGCAAATACACCTTCAAGAAACAACCCCACAGATATTATTCACAAACTCACGAACACCAAAACGGGCAACTAAATGGTATTCTATCAATCCCACCCCCGTACCCTAACTGCGCAGTTCGGCACCGCCACACAGGATTAATATCCTCCCTTCCCCCCTTCTTCAAGAATCACATCGAAACAGTTACATGAGCGATGTATCCTCCTCCAAACAACAACACTGACGGAATCTCTTCGTGTGTTAAGGTGTGAATGGGCTACAATGAGGATATCCGCGAGTTTTTAGAGGTCACAAAGTTATGAGGTAGCTATAGGGCTGAAGACTGGCACATGCCCGTATTTTTTAGGTTGGTGGGGTAAAATGGGGGGAGGGGGGGGATGTTAGCCCCGTATGCCGCGGGAGCAGTAGTAATGAGGATAGTACATCCCCCAGGAAATCAAAAAGTGCGGAAGGATAAGTCACCAGCTGCTTTTTGCCTCGAGATTTAGTAACTCTTCTTGGTAATCTTTTTCATAGGTTATGTATGTCGAAGCAGCGGGGAAAATTGGGGGTCTGATGATGATATTAAGCCTGTGCCGCGGTGTGTTGTTGCCCCTACTATACAGTACCGTGCCATGTTCAAGTCCCCGGACTAGAATTTCCTTTCTTTCTTTATGCAAATAGATCACCCACGAAGGTTATACCACCACCTTCACACCCAGTCACCCATAACCAGAACAACACAATAGCGCGCCATCCTTCCAACATCACCCTGATCGAGCATTATGGTGTAATAACCTTGGACTGAGGTTATCACAAAGGTTTGAGCGGATGGGAAATGTTGAAGACCTGCAACAAGCCATCAAGCATGGCGAAGATGCTTTGGCAGCTAGCTACCCCTTACGACCCCCCGGGAACGCGGATACGCTGATTCGAATATATATACCACCGTCGACCGAGCGAGCGAGCAAACAAAAATACCTCCAAGCACCCCCCCACAAAGAAAAAAAAAAGTTCAATCAACACTCCGACTCACCCCAGCCAGCCATACAAAAAACCCCCCCAGAGTAACCACCACAAGAACACACCCCCACAACGCACAACGCCCGAAACGCCGCGAAACCAAACAATCTCCACCCAAAAACCTCCCACCCCTCCCACAAAAACACACAACCCCTGCACAAAAAGTAGAAGCACCCATATCATCACCACCAGCAAAGAAAAGACAAACCCCGGTAAAAAAAAAAAAAAAAAAACCAAACCAAACCAAACCAAACCACTAACCACTACCCTACGCTACTCCTCCAAAAGTTGCAGCGCAGAACAACCCACACGAAAACCAATCCCCCCACAAAACATCCAAAAAAAAAAAAACAAGCTTCCGCCCCCACCCCTGTATGATACCGGTACGTCCGGATCCCGCGCTCACGCTCGCCCTTTTTCTGCCCCCCCCTCCGCTCCGGCCCACTCTAGAGCTCCGGGTTCCGCACGCGGGTTGTGCAATCGCCCAGTGACTCACTTACCCTATCAAAAAAAAAAAAAGTGCGGGGTGTGTGTTCACGGTCATGGTGTGTCACTCGGTATTGTACTGAGATAGGGTCGAGGAGAGGCAAAGTATCAAGTTTTCGTTGTATCATATGCAGTTTTTTTTTAGTTTTTTTATTTTTTACATTACATCCATGCGTGCGTGAGTCTAGATAGTTGTGGAGGGTAAGATACAGCGGTGGCAAAATAAAAATAAAAAATAAAAAAAAAGACTGATATAAAAATAAAAATAAAAATAAAAAAATAAAGGAAAAAGAAAAATTTTAGTATATAGATGGATAGATAGATAGACCAACACCGTACTCCCCAAACAGCAAAACAAACCAACAACAAAAAATGAAAATGAAAAAAAAGTGAATGGAGATAATGTAATAAAACCCGACACCCGCCCGTTTCAATAAACACCCGCACCGCCAAGTCCAGCAATCCTAACCGCCTCCTCAACATCACTCTTCCTAAACCCCGGGAATCGACCAAGACATATCCCCTTCTTCACAAGTTCTAATTCGTAGCAAAAAAAAAATCACCAACACGTCAGGAACTCTCTTCTCGCTGCCGGTACACCGGGTATGGTATTGCCCTGGGTGTGGGTGGGGGAGCACATACGGTTCACAAACACGTCTATGTAAACGTTCTTCTTGACGCCCTCGAGGACGTTGGTGGACGTGGGCGTGTCCAGCTCGTCGCGCGCCGTCGGCGGGGAGTGAGTGTCGAAGAAGCGGAGTTTTTTCTCCAGGGTTAGATGTGGGGATGATGATGGGGATTTTCGCATGGGTTTGGGGGAGGAGGGGCTGGTGGAGGAGGTTGGTGGGTGGATTAGGTAGGAGGGTGTGGCCATGCGGTGTGCTGTTAGGTAGTCCGTTGAGCCTTCTGGTACTTCTAGGGTTTGTTTTTGCGGTTGTTGGGGGGGCGATGGATTGCTGTTTGTATCCATGAGGCTTGGGTCTATGAGGTGGGATTGTTGCTGCTGGCTTGAGGTCAAGATCCCTAGATCTATAATGTACTTTTCTACCTCATCGGGTCGTAGGAACTTCTGGTTGATGCCCATTTTTAGCATCATCTTTTTGGCCTCCAACCGGAGGTCAAAGTCCTTCAAGTCCTCGCCTGTTAAGCCGTCGGTGAATACCGATGTATCTGGGTTGCTAAGGTAGGCCTCCATCACCTCCGGGCGGACACCTTTTGGTAGGATCTCCGGGTAGTCCCGGATGTGCAGGCTCTCTTTTGTAGTTGTGTTGAGCAGCCGAGTGACAACTCGGACTACATCAGCTTTGGAGAGATAGCAGAATGTGTAGGCGAACATGCGCGCAACTTCCTGTGGGTCGGCGTCAGGTGATGTCAGCATGTAATGGGCATGCTCGAGCGCGGCTCGGTGGAGTCTTCGGGAGAAGCTGGTTTCGTGAAACGAGTACGAGAACCCCTCATGAAGGAGAGGTCCCTCCTGGCGAAACTGAACAGCTGCTTGTAAGGAATTGTTATTGGGTTGGGTGTAGCTGGCATATCCGCTCTCCGGGGAACTCGAAATATATGCGTCGCTGTAAGGGTTCGACGCCGGAGACGAGTCTATGTGACTCGTCGCGGCATCACTCCTTCCATTCCCGTTGCTCCGGCTTTGACTGCCATTGTTATTATTGAAGGAATCTCGAGAGTTGTTTTGTCTAGTGTAACTGACTTCGTACGCCCCATAACTAGTCACTCCGCTTGGGCCGCTTGTCTGCATGCCCCCTGAGCCAGGACCTCCGTCCTCGTCCCTACTCCGCCGTCGCTTTGACCCTGCGCCAGTGTGATCCTCGTCATTGTTCTCGCCTTCGCCTTCGCCTTCGTCGTCATGGGAATCTGCTCCCTCGGAGCTACCTAGAGCTCCCTTTGCCAAGCTCAGGAACCTCTCGGTAAGTTCCTTAAGGTTTGTTCCGTAGCCATGAGTTTGGGGATCGTTACTCTTGCTTAAGCACTTCATGGCCGACTCGTGGAGCTCCAGAAAAGTGCTTTGCATTCCGTCAATGGCAGTTTCTAATTCAGTTACCCTATTTCTTAGCGAAGAAATTGTAGTCTCTTTCCGTAACCTGTAGGCTCTCTGGGCAAGTCTTATTTGGGTTCGGCGACGCTATTTAAATTATTAGCACCAGAGTTATGCAAGTAGTATTAACAAAGTGAGGGTTCCTACATCTGCAGCATTCTCATCTTTGGTGTCTAGCCGTGGCCTGCCTCTCTGTTTCCGGTTACCGGCATTCGTTCCTCTAGCGACACCAACGGGTTCATGTGCGCTGTCGTCACTCCCGGAACGCTTCCTTCGCCCAGCAACAGCACCTCTTCCCCGACCAGCACCATCCGGGCCGTCTGGATGTGACATTGAGTGAAGTCGCTGAGCGTGCAAACGATCTCGGGCTCTCCCTCGATCGTGCAAAATCCTAAGATCTCCATGTTCTTCTGCGGAAAGAATACTTAAATCCATATCCATATTACTCCCCATGGGGATTGGGTCCATATCCATACCCATTACATCCCCCATATTAAGATAGGCAGCGGGATCAAGATAACCACCCTGCTGCGGGTTTTGCTGTTGCTGCTGCTGCTGCTGTTGTTGTTGTTGTTGTTGCTGGGAACTGGGGCTAGGAGCGGGATGTGAAGAGGCCCTAGAGGGTAAATTCTGGGCATAAGAAGTGGGCGCCGGGAGATTCGGATTCATTCTGCTCATGGGAAATGACGAGCTATAAGGTGATGTTCCGCCGCTGTGATGACCCGAATGATGTGGGGATCCGGGGAGACTTGTATGTTGCTGCCGAGGCTGTAAATATTGTGGGTGCACGGGATTCGGATGAATATTATTGCCGGCGGACATGATGCGGTCTTGCTGTTCCCGGGTTGTCGGAATGAAGGATGGCACGAACGGACGGAGGTCCACCTGCGCGCTATGAGAATTGTCCATGCCTTTTATAAGAAAGGCGGGCAATGGTTGGATGAAGAAGGGGGGAGATAATCTTGTATAAGCAAGAAAAGAATAGAATAGAATAGAGGGGGGGCTTGATTCTAATTTTTATTTATTTGTTTATTTTTTATTTATTTTTACCACCTTCAAGGCGAAAAATGGTGTGAGTGAGTGTGTGTGTGTGAGAAGTGGTGGTGTGTGTGAATGGATGGATGGGAAAGCTTGTGAGGAATCTGTTGGAAGCTTTTTTATTTTTTTGGGTCGTCGTAATCCTCCGTCTATGGGGATAAGATAATCCCGAACTCCGTTCCTCTTTTTTTTCTCGAACTCTCCCACCCCTTCGTATTCGTGATCTCTATATACCCCAGGGTCCAACACGGCACCGTGAATGGGCTGTACTGTCTGTATACCGGAATGTATCGACCTTGGAACTATTTTTTATTTATTTTTTCCTTCTCTCTCCCCTCCAAGGGCTGGGGATTTAAAATAAAAAAAATAGAATAAAAAATAGTGGTTGCTAGGAATGATGATAGTACGGTAGGGCAGAAGGGCGTGACTTCCAGTTCGAGTTCGTTCCTGCGATAGAGAGATAGAGGGTGATTGGATCGCTCTCGTTCTTCCGCTTCAACGCCTTTATTGAATGAATGCCTAGCTGGCTTGGAGCGGAAAAACAGATACGGCGCTGGAAAGAAAGGTGGTTCCCCGTCCTGTATATAATGCCAATAGCCCGAGCCAGTCAAGTGAAGTAGGCTATTAATCCTAGCTCTCTCCCGCGTTCTCGTCCGAATGGAATATATCTCGTGGTTGCTTCTTTTTCTTCTTTCTTCTTTCTTTTTTTCTCAAACGGATCGAAAGAAAAGACCGAAACCTGAAATGGGATAAACAGGAACGACCATCTTTTATATACTCGAGTATATATCCAAATAGTAGCAGTGGCGGTAGATAGAAGATGATAAACCCCACAAAAGAAGAAGAAGAATAATAGAGAGTGACCCTAACTTTTTTGCAACACCAAAGATGAACAGTATCTTTTGTTTTTTTTTGTTTTTTTGTTTTTCCTACCCTTAACGGTAGACTACCCTTGAGCCAATTTCCGCAAGGGGTGGAGGGGAGTAAGTGAGCTCGTAACTGAGAGAGGGAGGGGGTCGAAGAGAAGTACGGTAATAAGTTAAGATACGGTAGTGAAAGCGGATGAAGAAACAAGTGTTTATGACGCACTATCACCGCTCCTGACAACCACTACTACCCTACCACTAGAAGATAGCTTTAAATTTATCTGACATTTCTGAAGCTTGTGTGGCAGTGACCACACACACTCCACACACCTTCCTTCCTCCTTACTATGATACAATAAGTCTGAAATGCCAGTGGCAGAATATGGAGAAGAAGGAAGGAAGGAAGGAAGCAAAAGAAAGAAGCATTGGAATGCAATCGGCAGATTTCTGACAAGTCTGGATCGAATCCATTTTCCTATCCTTAGAAAATTCTATGCGACCTTTTTTTTTTCCTTCATCCTACTCATTCACTCGCTCACTCGCTCACTCACTCACATCTTCCTCCCCTCCCAACCTTACCGACCAGGAAGGAAAAGTTAGATCGTGTAGGCCCATGTGGGGGCTACTGTACTTACAAGCATGAGTGGCTCAAGAGCGGGTAGCTCGGCTGGTCCTTGGAAAAAAAAAAAAGAAAAAAAGAAAAAAAAGGGACGTGTGATGAATGGTTACACCAATAGAATAATAGGACAGTATTTCATTTTTTTCAATCCTCTGGGAAAAAAGGCGTAAGCTGGGGGCGAGAGAGCTAACGAAGATGGTAAAGATGGTAATGATAGGAGGGAACTTGGGGTTGCGCTGAGTCAATTTCAGCTCTGCTTATTAAATTGGATGTTTTTACAAATTATTTGTTGCTGGACTTTCCTTTTTTTTTTTTTCCCTGATACCACGTTGTTGTTGTCTGATGGAAGAAAATAAAGAAAGTGCGCGCTCCGGAGTTAGCATGGAGAAAAGCACTTAATCACCGGTGGATGATGTGCAAAGCAACAACCACAAATAAAGATAGAAGGGAGAAGCTACGAGTAAGGTGTTCTTTCTTGACTAGCCCTCAAATTATTGGGAAAAGGATGGGGGACATGGACGTAAAAGACAGGGCTTTTGGTTTCTATGAGTCCAATACCGAGTAGGGTTACTGTACTTCTATCATACCCTAAACTCCAAAGTAGGTACGGTAACCGTATCTCGCTCTCTAATGAGATCCAGATTCACAGGGTTCACATTATACGGATCAGGTGTACTTATGCTACACATAATTACAAATGTAGATATTCTTCCCTTTCTTCCATCCGGCCAGGCAAGGCAAGCATGCATGCATGCATACATACGAGGCTGGTAATAAATGATGAGCAGTAATGCATAAAATCCCACCATTGCAACAACCTCACCTATCTAAAGAAGAGATAAATACTCCACCACACTCCCTGCTAGCAAATGGACAATACCAATCAGAACCAGAGTTCTTACTTTATTAGATACTAGTTTATCACAAGTAGAGGTAGCCCAGAAGACAAATGTAGCTTACTCAACAGTATTGCAATAGACTTCAAGTTGGAGTCATACTTCACACCTGAGAAGAATAACTTTTCAGACTGGAGACCCATACCAACATACCAAACATGATACTGGGCAATTAATTGGGTAAATTAGAAATAGATTGGAGGGAAGAAAGCTATGCTGGTGGAGATTAAAGGAGGAAGTAAGATTATTTATACCACTAAGGACTCTTTAGAAAGTACTTATATAATATAGTTATAGGTGATATAAGACTTGTAAAAAGCCTTTTATCAATTGAGAAAATCAGTATTTATGGACACAGTATAGATGTAAATACTGAGAAAACCCTTTCAATTTCAGGTGAAAAATGATACTTTCAAATGGATGTACCTTTGATATCTCAAAATGTGGCTCAATATATATGACTTGATTACCTCATGAATACAACTATAAAGACTACTTTCAATATATCTTTCAAGGTAGAAGAGGTTTGGTATATATATGAGGAGCTATCAGCTATAACTAGAAGTCTCTCCTTATATTCTTGTCTGGTAGTAGGAAGAAAGATATTCTTACAAAGGATTACCAAGAATAAGTTCTTGAGTTTATTGTTATATCATCTTTACTAAGTTTCTATGACTGTACCATATCTCTAGAGGTAGTTTCACATATCTTCAATCCTATTGAAAGTATCTAGTACTTGATGAAATGATAGATTATGGTACTTGACTACTTCTTGGTAACTGTTCAAAAAATATGTAGTACAGTTCAGGAGAAGTCAGATTAGCTAGTACCTAAGGATTTGAATGGGTATATTGATAGTATACCTGATTAGCTGAGGCAGGTTAGGTAGTAACAAGGGGTGCAAACAGAGTTTTAATTGTTTTTTTTTTTTCATTTCTTCATGGTCTAATGATATATACATATGGTTCTCTCATTTTTATTTATTGTTGATATATTACATTGTAAAGTGTTTGGCAGAGAAATGATTATTTGCAATTTTGCCATTACTGCCCATCATTTTTGTCACCAGCCTTGTACATCCATACTCTACCCAGCATACGAGGCAACAAAAAAAAAACCACGCAAAATGCAAAACGCCTTATAGACCTTAACTCATATAGTACAAGTACAAGTTATGTATAACACCGTCATAATATTTTGCTCAAACCCAAGACAACCCTACGCAACTGTAACATTCCAAAAACCCAAATCTAGCAATTCCCCCGAGATTCGACTCGACTCGACTCGAGTAGTGCATCGATCGAAACAAAGAAAAACAAAAAGACCCCATCCATCCATCGTACAGTAAACCAAAACATGAACCGTCAAGAGCCAAAAGCTCCCTATACTCTACAGCCCAAATACCCAAGCCTCAATCAATATCAATGCACGAGGTACAGCAGCGCAGCGCACAGCACCGTACCGTGTTAGCTCCTGGGTGGTGGAACTGTAGACTAAAAGCTATGCTAGATCAGTAATCACCCCCCAAGTCAAACCAGACCAAAACCAAAACCAAAACCAAGCGAACAAGTGAATCGTAGAAAATCACTGAATTCCAATTGCGCTGTGCTGCACCTTCCAATTTTCAACCTACATAAGCCCAAAAAGCAACAAAAATGTAAAGCGGGATGGCGCCTTCAATTCATTCATTCATTCATTCAGGAAGATACAGTAGTGTACCAAGTGAAGCAAGAAACGCCTCCAAAGCTGCAAAACTGCAACAACAAAAACAAAGTGCACCCAGTGCACCTACTGCGCTGTACAGTACACTACCGTGATATCCGGCATACAGGAATTCCCGCCAACGTATACTGTACTGTGGATTCGCTAAACTTTAAGCATTTTTTTTTTTTTTTAAAAACTCTAATGGAGGTTTTGAATAATCACAATATTGACCTCCCCCTGTAGAGAACCCGTTCCCCAAGCTTTCATTCTTTCATTGGAAGCAATGAACGGTAGACTGATGGAGAAAAAAATAAAAGCTTGGACAAGCAATCAATTGCCAAAACCCCGGTTATCGGATCTTACTCAGTTGTAGCCGCCGGAGAATGTACCCCCGTTGAGAAACCACAGCCTCCTCCCTCTGGTCTGCCTCTGCTCTCAGAGCAGAGAGAGAAAGACAAGACGAATTGTAGGGTAGGGTATGATACGGCAGTTGATTTTACTTTATTTTATGTTATGTCATTCGCTGTACCGGCTCACTTCCCCGCTTACTATACTATGGTTATGGTGAGTGAGTGGGTATTACAAGAGAAATTATTCACTGTGCGATGTGTATGTACGTTCGTCCAATTCATCTTCTACAGTGGAAAGAAACCTGTACGCGCTTTCTAAGCAAACCTGCAGCAATAAGGTAACCCAGTGCTACCATATAGCATAATATGCATAAGTTACTCCACACCACACCACCACCAGCAAGCGAGACCCGATCTTTGAACTGGCGTTAAGCGTTGCGCTGCTTATGTCAATGCAAACCACGAAGCGTAAGCAACGCCGTAACAAACCTGCTTTGATTACCATACCATCCAGCCAGCCCACCCACCACACCCTGACAGATAGAAACAGCCTATCCGCACGACGGCTGAATTAAGCTTCTTCCGCCGCCGCCGCCGATTCCTACCACTCCTGCTGCTGCTGCTTAGGTTGCCAAGTACTTTATGAAAAAGATTTGATAAATGATGATGATGGTGATGGCGATGATGATAAGTTAATCCCGCATTAGACCGTGATTGGTTGGGATGGTTATTGTAGGTAGGCGAGATTGTTGCTGCGCTGGAGATTTGATATTGTACGTTAGCGTACTATAGCGACGGCGAAGGCGTTCTTTGGAGGCTTGATTGATTGTGAGGATACAGTTACATGTACAGTAGTTGGAGGAGAAGGAGAGGGTTATGGTGGGGGCGCAAATGGCCCCCCCGCTTCTCCTGTTTCCTTCGTTCGTTCCCCGGGTACGTATCCTGGTCTTGCTTCCTTCCTTCCTTTCCCCCCCCCCCCCCGTCACTTCACCTCATCAGACAATACAATGCGGTACAATACAATACAAGCTTCCCTCATGGTACCATTCTGCCATAGCCCTACTACCCACAACCACCCAGGCGAAGCCGTTTCACCCCATGCGCGCGCAAGTGAAACAAACCCCATATCATAAAACAAGCTCAGCCATTGCATTAAAAAAAATTTGAATTGAAAACCCCCAGGTCGACTGTGTTTGAACAAAAACCTGCCATCTAAGGTACATAGATATGCAAGCTCCGCCACGGCAGCCAGATATGATACCGGTACCACCTATCAAGCAGAAGTGAGGGCAAGGTAAGGTAATGTAAGGTACTGTTTCAATCACGGTAGCAAACGGAGTATGATACCGTAGCTGGTGTCACCAACCTTACCGCGCCGACTTTGCACAATAAACGACATCCCGGCCCGGAAGCAAAGAATGAATGAATGAAGGAAGGAAGGAAGGAAGGAAAGACTTCTTCTTCCAGAAACACACGTAAGAATCGCTTGTTTGTTACACTGCTAGTTAGCGCAGCTAGTTAGCTTTCCGGCTTGAGCCTAAACCACACACACAGTAAGTACCGCAGTCCGATACCAGAAGTAGCGGTAAAGTTGAAAATGCAGAGTAGCACGATAAGTTACGAATGCTCAAATTTTGCAGGAACAGACTGCGCCTCTGGAGTACCGTATATGCATGCGTGCATAGTGTCACTGCTAAGTTAGAGCCAGACGCTCGGGGGGGTTTTTTTTTTTTTTTTTTTTTTGGGGGGGGGGGGGGGAATGGCTACTATATGCGGAAGGGGAGTGAGTGGAAGAAACTTGATAGCACACGGTACGGTGGTATCAAACATCCCGTCCTGACTGTGAGCTAGGCTACGCTATCATGCCTATGCATTCGGGGATCGGGGATCGGGGGAATAAGAAGTTCTAGTTCACCGTTTCTTTTTCTTCTTCTTGTTCTTGACCACTGGAGAAGAAGAAGAAGAAGATAAAGGAAGAAGAAGGGAAGAAAGGAAGGACTAGTCCTATCTGGGAATGGCTATGGTAGCTGGTGGTGGCCAGGATGAGGGCGTAAGATGGTTTTTCTTGAAAAAGTCTAGACATGAAAGAGATAGATATATCTCCCAATCAACGAAGGATGCGACATGACTGAGATGTACTGTGCTGTGCTCAGGTGCTCCGCAATACTGCTATTTTCTACCATAGACTACCGTGCTATGCTGTGTACATTCCAACATACCTACAATAGACTACCGTACCGTATCGCACCCATGCGCGAAGGACCTGTCTAGACTTCAACCAAGCCAAGCCCTGCATAGATATAACTATAATTAGATAATACCAGCACCAACCCATCCATCCGTAATACACCCGCTAATTCAAGTTACCAATCCTCCCCTACCCTACAAGAACTGCGCGATTATCACAACAATCTTCCAGACTCCAACATCTATTATAGTAAAAACTTCCCCCCCTACCCCCAGCACAATCTGCAAGACATGTCAAGATATACGTATGCATGCAAATCGGGAACTCCCACGTCTCCGACGACTACGACGGCAAGAGATGGAGAGAAGGAAAGACGGAAAAGCACATCTCCCGAATACCGGTTTGGAAGGGCTCGGCTGCTTGCTTGCTTATCATTGACAGAGGGATGGAGGGAAGAGTTCGCGGAAGTCGCATGCGGGGGGCGTGGGGTTTTCACTTGACCCGATTGTTTATTGATTGAAGGATGGATGGAGGGAGGGGAGGAAGACCTGCATATGATACTGTAGTGCAACCAACGGTGGATAAATTGGCCTCTACAGTAGCGCAGTACCGTGTGGCATGGCAGAAGACTACTCGTGTCTCCGCGCCAAGAATTGGCACCCTTTTCGGAATAGCCACTACAGATCCATAGAATGGGCAGACGGGATGCCAATTCTTGGCTCGGAGGCACGAGTAAACTACAGTAGGGTGGAAGCGAAACGGCAAACTCCAACCTTCTGGAAAGAAGGAAGGAAGGACGGAAGGTCTTGGTTGCCAAACGGTAGACTATCTTGCCCTGCTTACGCTAACAACGAAACAACAGCAACCAGCACCCCGCGGAGAAGTCCCACCACCGCATCAAGGGACATTTAATGATAGCGCCTAATTTATACCTACCTTAAATTAAGCCGAATCGAAAAGAAAAGAAAAAAAAAATATTCTGATTACTCCACTCCTCTGTGCTGTCCTGCGCGATGCTCCACATAGCACATTAAGAAGAGTGGAGTACTGTAATTGGAGATGTAAGCAGCAAACGCTCCTTACAAAGACTCTATATCCGTACGCAGGTGGGGTTTTGTCAGCGGCGGGAGTGGGTTGGATAAGGTTGTTGTGGATGATACTGGAGTGTAAGTTAAGTTATGGTTGGTGCGCGGGTGTGATGGTGGCGTGCTTATGGGGGTGTGGAGGTTGAAACTCAAATAACTGTTTGGAGGAGAGGGGGCTTGGCGCGGGAGTACGGTGCCGTGCATTACGGTGTAAGCAGGATTGCACTGACAAGTTGAAGCTTTGGGTGGTACCTAGTCTACTACTTGCTGGGGGTCATGTGTTCTACTGGGGAGCTTCGAAGTTTTCGGTACAGGGAAGGGACACAGGATACAGGTGTATTTTTCGGAAAATACAGCTTTGAACCTCCCCATCCCAAATACCTGCATATCAACTTGCTCTTCCGCCAAGGGAAAAAGCATTAGTGTTGCTGCTGATGTGCTAGAACTTCTAAAATCTATTCTACCCAACTTCATAGGCTAAGAGAATTATAGGTTAGTTTCTACAGGGGGAAACGAAACAGCTGTACCTCTGTGCTGAGCGTACTGTGTATCTCCTCGTCAAAAGGTTCACGAGGTCCTGTATTTTCAGAAAAATACACCTGTACCGTATTCCGTGTCCCTTCCCCATACCGAGAACTTCGAACCTCCCTACTGTACCAGACCGTATATGCGCTGGTACGTACCGGTACTATTCGTATTCACTAGTACAATAGAATTATATTGAATTGTATTTGTCATCTACTAGTATATTTCTTTCGTATTGCACGGTAGGTAGACACACTCTAGCTGGACCCGCTACCGTACCGTACCATACCATACGGTATCATAGTCCTTCTCTCAACTCATACTACCACACCACCGTACTAAGGGCATTCAAAGTTAAAAACATAATTTTCGATACTTTTCAATAACAAGTAAACACATGATCTTGCATTAGGTTACTTTGTGGTGTTAGCCAATAGTGCCCTCATGTTTTGGGTAGTGTATTTGAATGCACCAAGGTAACTGAAGGTAAAGTATAGAGGTTGAAATGGGTCTTACAAATATCACAAAAGCTTCTGCATCTGCCAACCAAAAATTAGAATCATGAGATTTTTGTCAATAAAAGTGGATAAGCATTTTTAAAGTGTGCTGTAATATCTCGATTTTTTTTTTTTCGATTTTATTTTTGCTTTCATGTATCATTTAGTTCTGTTGAACAGAATTCTGTAGTCATTACAGACCTTTTTCCTCACATCCCCAGCCTCCAAGTAACCGAAGGTAAAGGTAAGTTAACCATTTTTGGCTGTGCCAAGGATACTTGAAACAGCAAGGTAAACTACCAAAATTCTAGTTTTCTCGACCATTTTAACTTTGGCTCCCCCTACTATCAACCATCACCGCATCTCAATACCAACCCTCCCCCCCCCCCTTTTCTCCCTCTCCCCTCCAAAATGACGACGCAGACCGACCTCCAATCCCCCCGCCAGAAACCGAACAACCGAGTGACCACGCATGTATCGGCCACTCACTCCATTCATTCATTCATCCACCCATCCCCCCCCTTTCCAATCAATCAATCACTCCGACCCTCGCCCCCAGAGGGGGAGGTACTCGGGTGAGGGGGAAAATAATGGGACAAGCAAGGGGGTGTCAAACGTCTGTGCAAAGAATATAAAGAGTGTATTTATCAGCAGTTGAGGCAACGTGGAAATATTGGAATTGATCTATTAAGGAAAGGCATTTTACATTTTTAGTTTTGTACAATATTTTTTATCACCTCTTTTGTAGTATTATATATGCACACAGGCCTCTTGGACCCCTGCATGTCCCAATACTTCGCCCCTACCCCGAGTAAGCCGGCACAACTCCTCCCCGCGAATTTGTCAGCACCTTAAGTTTATCTCCCCTCCGTATCTATCGGCCGGAAGAAAAGTGTTACTTAACTTACCGTACTCGGGGGGGGGTACCGTAAGTCGGGCGACACTTCCAAAACGAGCAGGGGCGCCCGCGTGGAAGCCGGCAACAAATTAGGAAATTTGAGTGATACCCCATGATCACAATTGGTGAAGGACAAAAAGTCGGGCGACGACACCTGGTAAACTTTTCTTCCTATTGCTACCGGTATTTGTTTGCTCTCCTGAAAGTAGGCCCACGGTATCATTGGTTCGCTTTTTTTTTTTTTTGCGACTACTTATATTCATAATTTAGCACCTTATCTAACTTATTGAAAGATATGTTGTTACTGGGGTCGGTCTGTAGAGAGGACGGAGGAAAGGGGGGGGGGGTTTGTGGTCGCAGTGGAAATCTGGTGATTAACTTGGGGTGTGTGGTTACCCGGACCAGAAAGCAGGCTGGACGGCTGCCAAGCCTTGTGATGGTTGTGTCGCCCGACTTTACCCTTGTACTGTACCCTACGGTAGTACAAGTGTCAGGGATAAAGTTTTCGCACAGTTAATTTAGGTTAACCCGCAAAATAATCCCCTGCCTTGTGCGAAAACATCTCCCCCCTGGCACTTGTACCAGTATCGTATTTACTCTTGTGATTCGCCATCTCCGCCGGGCCTCCGATCGAGGCCACAATAGGTTTAGTTTGGCAAGTTGACGGGGTTACGAAAACCAGTTAATGAGATCCAACATGTCCAAGTGACTCATGCTATACCGGTACTGTGAGAGGAAAGTACTAATCCTTTTCAGGAGCATTTGTCTCTGAATCCGGATATCAGAGGCATTGCGGAAACGGCGAATCGCAAGGGTAAATAGGGTACCGGTACGTCCGGTGGATTGTATGACGGGACGGATGGACTGGGATGATGGGGTTTTTTTTGCCGTTTTTGTCAAGTTTAAGGAGGAGGCTTGGATCGATCGGGGGTGTTTGATTGATCGATTGGGTGGTAGGGATTGGGGGTCACGTGTTTTATTGGAGGGGGGATGGGACGTCCTAGGTTTGAGAGGACTGGAGAGCGAAACTGTGTAATTAAAGTATTGTACTGTACATAGGGCGGGAAAGGTTCGGTGATGCTGGTGCTGCCAAAGGGATACCGTGCTATATGTACGTATGATACCTTGTTCTGAGGAATGCCTGGTGGTGATGTACCGGTACTGTACTTTGTGCAGTACAATACAATACATACCCTCAGGGTTTCGTTTGCTCAAGTTAGCACATATCTACTTGTATGCACTCCAAATGCCCATGTCAGCCTTAAGCCTTACGCTATGATACGACCAGGTCTGACACAAGGCAAACAATTGCCAATATCAACCCAGCCAGCCTCATACCATACCACAGCTCCCTCTC
>ML120358.1:367857-427615 GCA_003788595.2 Choiromyces venosus 120613-1
AAAAAAAAAAAAAAAAAAAAACTTAACCCCCCTCCCCCTGTTTTCACGAGCCAATCAACACCTATTATAACATGAAACCATACGAACATCTCTACCTTCCCTCCGATAAATAACCCGCCCGTCCCCCCATCCCATCCGGCACCAGCGGCTCCCTCCAAGCACACAATCCTATCATATAGTACTGTAGGCGAGCACAAATAAATTTTTGATCTGGAGCCTGTATCAGGAATGCCCACCCGCGGAGCTTGTCGGCCGACTACAGCTATCAATCAATTAATCAATCATGACGGGTAATTTATGTATAAACGGATGTATGGAGATAGGGAGGAAGGAAGGAAGAAAGGGAGGAAGGGAGGGGGGAAATGCAATGCAATGCAAGGGTTTTTTTTTTTGTTTGTTCGCGGGAGAGAGTGGAGATAATTTGGACGTTATGGTATGGTATGGTATGGTATGGGTATGAGGAGGGGATGATGTTTCCGAGGGTTTGGGTAGGTGGTGGAAGAAGTGAAGAACGAGGGGAAGCGGTAAAGGACGGGCCGGTGTGGTGCTTTGCATATCCTTGCCAGTACTGGTCGGCGTGATAGGTAGAAAAGAGGAAAATGGAGGGAAAGGTCTTTTTGTGACCACTTGCAGGAGGAGGGAGGGAGGGAGGGGGGTATGCAGAGGACGGAATAGGTGTTGGGTTGCGGGAATATATTGCGAGGCAGTTCTTACTTTACGACATCGGTTCTACTGGTACTGTACAGCGGGGGTGGAATAGTACACAGCGTGATGTTACAAAGCGAGAACGAAAGAGAGAGAGGACTTGACTTGACTTGATTGAACATGATGTGGTATTTTGGTGGATATAGTTTTTGAAGTATAATACGACGTATGCGGTATCCTAACCAATTACTTTGGTTTCCTTTAGCGAGCGGGCGAGAGAGCTAGAGAGGTGTTTTTGGCCCGTTTACATTCCAATGGGGGCTAAGAACACCAGTACGAGTATGGTCCTGATAACGATGTTGTTGCAATGTTGGAATAAGGATTTGCAGGTTATGCCTCACCGCATACTACCCTGGCTGTATTGTATGATGAGAAGGAACGACAGGGAGCATCGGGCCTGTTGAATCACCGTTTCGGTATGGATGTTAGTTACAAGCACTCTCCTACCGTATACGCACGGTTCTTAGCCTACAGCACAGGAGACTACTAATTAACCGGTCCAAAATCAGTGCAGTTAGTTGGTCCATCTCTACTAAATTTACTTCCACAGTACAATAGTAATCAAACTTGGAACCGTCTGGCCTCCGGAACGAACTAAACCAGACTACGATACAGCAGGTCAGTCCGTCACCCCAAAGCTTGGACGAAATAAACATCGCCTCTTGATACTGTATCCCTCCGGGCCTTCCCTGCCCTGCCCTGCTCGTCTCCAACCCACACGCTAACTATAATTATCATCCTAACCAAGGCGATCGAAAGTCCGCACTAACAACATTCCAACAACAAACCACACCGACAAAACCCCATGATACCCACAGCCTTACGATAAATTTACCTCAGAATAACAAAAACCCCTCATGAATCATCGTAGGTACTGTAGATCGATTGCTCGGAAAACAACCGGAAACAGTCGCTTATCCCGAGTTCTCACTAGTATTTTTTTTATCATCACATATAGGGAGGGAGGGAAGAAGGAAGGGATCACAGCCCTACCCGCCATAATTCCAAATAATAATTTCGTTTCCGTTGTGCCACTGGATTCCGATTGGCGCGATCAATCATGGGTGGGTGGGGGGGATACGTATATTCCGGTGAGAACAGTATCAAAATGTCCATGGAGTCCGGCCTTATGTATGGCATGTATGTACAGTAGACTACAGTATGTATCGTGGAGAAGTACCATGGAAACAATTTCCTACTGCGACGCGATGAATCTTTTTGCACCTGACACTCTCTCACAGGGCTAACCAGTCCAGCCCCCCCGGGCACCGCATGATACTGAACAAACCGGCATCCGGCACCCGACCGGAACGCGCGATTCTATGATAGGATTCCCTACCATCTTCAAGCGCGAGTTAAACCCCTCTCCATCCGCCACTGTCATTCCATTCCACCACTGCTTAACGTATTCCACGCCATTGCGAGCGCCTGGCATAGCGAGCCATCTGCAAGTTTGGGCAAAATAATTGGTTGAACCTCGGTTGAGATTTAAGTGGTGGCTAGTACCGGTATTTGGGTGGATGGCTCGCTATGCTGGGCGCTCGCGATGGCGTGGGAATACGGTAACCCCGCGCTCCGAGCCGTCCTAGCTTTTTTCCTGGCCCCGGCCCTGATAGGTAAGGTAAGGTTTAATAATACAATAAGATATTATGACCCCGTTGCGTTGCGTTGCCGCTAAAGTTATCCTGCATTGGCTATCCAGGGTGGCAGCGGAGTTCCGATCCGGTGTAACGGTACCCAGTGCCCGGACCGTGACGTGGTCGGTCTCACTTTGCTCTGCTTGATGGAGAGTTATTATGTTGTAGTTGTGTAGTACAGGTGAAAGCGGCCTGACTCGGGATGGTTGGAGAGAGAAAGTGACTGCTTGGGGCGACTCCGTATAAGGGTGGGGGAAGGAGTGACATTGCACCGATAGAAATTGATAAAGAGATAAGGAGAGAAATCCGCAGACTTTGTAAATAAGTCGACTTCACCTCAGGACAAAAGGTGGTCCATGCCCGCTATTTATCTTGGTAACGTTTGATCCGTGTGTGGGGTGTGGAAGGTGAATTTTGCGTGATTAGTTTTGGATCTTAAGGTTTTGTAACGGCTGTGCTTGCCTGCGGTACGGTAACGTACCATACCGTAGGTTGGTTTTGTGGTGATTGGTGAGTGTATGATAGATTTGTAACCTTGTAGATGATTATGAATCTTTGGATGTGGGGTGGGGTTTTTATGCTTTTGTATTATATAATCTTGGTTCGTAGGTTTGACTTTTGTTTTCTGGTGCACTTGTAAGTAGTAGATAAGTAATCATTGAGTGATGTTTGCTTAGCTTTATGGTCTGGAATCGGGATGGTGATGGTCATGCAAAATCACTCGATTGGTGTACAGTACTTGCAGGGCTCCCATTGGATTTGGTCACGGTGCGAGGTGTTGGCGCAACGGCGAGCAGCAGAGCTTTTGTTACTTAGTCTATGCTACCAATGATCTTGGATTGGGGCATTTTTTTCTCAGTAAACTTATGGTGAGAGAGCGCAGCGCGCGTATGTCCAAGCGTTCCACAGAGAGGGTGCTCTTCTCGCGTCAGCTATCAGGTGCGATGGTCCACATTCATCTATCTCTCCTTTCTGTTTAATTAATCGGTCAATTAATTGTGCAAGCGGAGCGGGCCTAGACCGGGCCCAAACGTCTTGCGGTGTGCAATCCCCACACCACCCCATGGTAATGATACACCTCGGTGAAAGAGTATACCACCTCTCAAAGCCAACCTCACCGACACCCCACATTAAAACCGGCCTCCCCGAGGAAGAAACTTCAATCTACCCTCGTAAGGGCATCTTATCCAGTCCAGCCTGCATTTACACACAAAAGGGTTAACAATCCCCCAGGTAGAGAGCAAAAAAAAAAAAAAAAAAAGCAAAAACTGTCGAAAGAAAGGAAAAAAGAAAAAAGCACAATCACGCAAACATTACCGGGGAAAAAAAGCAAACTTTTTGCGTTGCGATACGATACGGCACACATGCATTCACGCAACACAGCAGTTCAATTCGCTACAGAGCCTTACTGGTAAAGTAACTCGCACTTCTCTCCGAACTCCCTCCTGAGCTCCGACGATCCGAGCTTGAGCCCCATGCCACCACCCTTCCCTTGCGAGGGTCTCAATCAAGCGATAAAAGGCGAAAAATAAACGCCATTTTTTGAGCGATGGAAGCTAGGGTGGGCCGGCCGGTTGGTCGGTTGTGATGTGTTTGGGGTGGCGGCGTCATGGTGGAGCACTCTGTATTTTACGGCTGACATTACTGTATCGGTTGCGTGCCGTGTCGGGTCCGAGGTGGCAATTCCGATAGAGAATGGAGTGTAAAGTGCGCTACGGTACTGGTAAAGCACCCGTATCGCAGTTGGCATCGAGCGGGCTGTTTTTCTTAATACTTTTTCTAAACGGCTTTACTTATGATATATTAACTTCAATTAATACCATATCTGAAGGACGCCTTGCCAAGGAGGGAATGGTGAACGAATGAATGAATGAATGCCGGGGTGTTAAGTTGAACGGCGAACTGATTAGTCTCATGATCCCGCCCACGAATACTTGCTGAAGATCGTAACGCATCTGCGCAGGGGCTAATTATTCATTGACCATGGCCGTTGAAACCGTTTTGTGAGATGCTTGGGGGTGGGTGGGTTGTACTGTGAATGCTGTCTACCCTTACAGTTGCAGGTATCAGGCCGCGCTGTAGGTACGATATTCTAGCGAGTTACAGAATCTAAGGCGCTCTGAAACCTCCAGGACAGATTATTGGTGAGTAAATGGCGCTTCGTGAATTTTATTAGGCGTGGAAAGCATTAATGGCGTTTGCACTATAGGATCCGAGGGGGCTTTAGACTTCTGCCTCTTTCCTTGGACGGGCTTTTTGGTTGGGCACTATAGCCGGGTTAGATCTGACCGAGGGGGCCAAGTTAGTTTTCTAGCCTTTGTATGTTTTATCGGTACCGTAGATGTACTGAGACATGCCCAGTGAGCTAGTGAGTAACTTGCGGTTTTCTGGGCAGAGCGGGGTCCTGTACCGGTACGTACGGCCAGACATATCAGGCGTCATAACTATTCTCTGGGTTTGTGCAAGAATGTGGCAGCTTTGAGTGAATTTGTGGTATTGGAAAATTAAAAAAAATCATGGCCGCAAAATTGCATGAGAAGTGAGCCCTGATGATCGCAGTGGCAGAGCCCTCAGGAAAGATTGAAGCGGGAGAATATAATCATCATAAGTAGTGCAGATGTTTTTTCTTTGAAAAGATTAGCTTATTAACATCCAATCATTGGGGGTACCTATTATAGAAAAAGCAAACTTCCTAAATCACAGTTTGTCACTCGGAATAATAGTTAAAATGTGTGTATGGGAGGGGGGAGAAAGAAAGAAGAAGCTTGATTGTCTCCTAAGCTCAAAGAAGTGGGTTTGTAGTCACATGTGAAAAAGAAAAGAAACCAAGAAAAAGTCTAAGAATGAGAACATATACGACAACTTGAAGAATACAATATTAATGAATTATTTAAAAGAAAGTAATAAGAAGTAAAATTAAAGAAAAGGGAAGAAGCCCTACTATTTGAGCAATGCAAATGCACCTAAGCGACAAATCCTAATCCTAATTCTCGGAAAAAGCAAAGAAATAACACCTAAGTTGAACAGGAAAACAAAAACTTCTAGTAAAACACAAAGGTTCTTAACTTCCACCAATAGGATACCAGACCATCTCAAAAATATAGTGCAGTATTAGATCAAAGTACTAACTAAGTTGATGTACACTCCTATTCTAAAAGTTATTGTAACTACATATGTAACTGTGGTAGCTTTGTAGCAAGTAGTAATGTACCATGACTGTCAATAATATGTAACTTACATAATAAGAATAATATTTATATTTACTACTTTATATGACTTCAGCTAACATTTACAACTGCTTGTACTTATTGTAGTATACTATTTACCAGTCTACCCAAGACAGCCTAATCTATAGCTTCCTATTCTTGTATTAATATCTGCTATAATTTATCTTCAGAGTAAGACTATATATTTATTTATCTTATGTTAATTGTTTTCAAAGTCATTGCTTAAAAATATGCCAAATATTCTCAATTGGATTAAGGTCCAAGGAATTAGCTGGAAGTGAAAGTTTCTTAACTCCAAAAGGAAATGAAATAGTCTGATTTAGGTCTGCTTGATGATATCAAGCATTATCTTCTACTACTTAAAGCTTACCAATTAACCTATTTGAGGATAGAAGAAATAGAATAAGATAGTAGTTATAAATCTCTAAGCATATTGAAAGGTATTAAGACTTTGATGATATCAAGCTGAAGTATATTCTTCAGTACTACATTTCTAAATTTGAATAAGTAAACTTCAAGTTCAATATTCAAAGATAAATACTACCCAGTAGCTCATACTTATTTGTCTTGATTTGAAATTCAGTATAAGGAGTTTATTAAGTAATTCCTTATCTTCTCATATTTAAACCTTCTGACTAAGTTGATAGACTATATATTCAAACCTTATCTTATCAAGTAAAATAATAGTTTGCCAATATTCAGAAGTCCAATGAAGCTTAGGGTTTTTGAAATGTGTAATGGTAGGTATGATCTTAATAACTTATAATGAAGATTACTGATGTAAAGTAAAGGGTACTTATATGAGCACACTTAGGTGAGGAGAATGGTAAAGTAATAAAGTCAAACCTTAGGTTTAACCTTAGTCTTATCAGTGATTATTAAGTAGAAGTATTCATTGTAGAGAGGTAAAGTGATAGGTATTCTGGTCCTTAATTCTCCTAAGCAAAGGGGGTGAAGTCCCTTTATATACAGAACTATCTCCTCTGCATAACTAAGAGAAAAATAAGGAAAACTATATAGGAATAAAAAGTTCAAACAAGTTTGACCCTGAAAACCAGCCAAGTAAATCCCAATAAACATATGTAAATTTGAAGTAATGTGAGAGAAATTATTGTAGGTCTGAAAACCAAAAAACATGCATAGTATAAAGATCAAAATAATCTAAATACCCAAATAAGAAAATAACATACATAATTCTCAATCATAATCATGAAATATTAATGAAGAAATATATATATAAAACAAGTCAGAAATAAGGGTGGTACCAGAACTTACATCTTACTATCATGAAACTATTAATATATGACTTTTTCAAGGTATCTGAAGTCTGAATCCAATATTTTGAATTATTTGATTGATTGATATTTATTCACTCAATATATAGATTGCATAAACTATTGACAAGTTTATTAAGAGAAGCTCCTAAATTTTCTTTAGACTGTACTTTCAACTCAACTTTGTACTTCAGAAGACACTTTTATGGAATAACTAGAATGTGAAGCATCTTTTATATAATCTTATATTTTGTGTCACTTTACCACCTCTTATATAGTTGAAAGTAGTATACTTGCCTATCTTACTATCCTCAGGCTTCAGTGTCCTATACTGAAATCAGATAGAAGAGTAATACTACAGTTCATGTTACCTTTATATTATATTATGAAGTTACTTTTATAGTATAGAGGTGTCATAGTAGTGATGCATTCATATTATTCCTTGCAACTATTTCCTTAGTTTACATATAATATCAGCAAAATTCTTTTCATTGCATCTAGAATAGGAGCTTGTAGTAAATAATATCTGAAATATGTTTACATCTTCCAATATATCTAATGTCTTGAGAGAGTATCTCAAGAGTATTTTTATAATACAAAACATTGAAATATCTAAAAAATAAAAATATATTATCTTAATTGAAACATACTAGTAGTTTATATTTCAAGTTAAATTTTAGACCTTATTAGTAATAATCTTTATGTCTGTTTTTCCCTCTCAATTTAGCTTTTGAAAATTTAGTAAAAATGAGTCTATAAGTTTAAATCCTTGTAAGTATACAAAATAATATTCCATTTACTTAGCCAGTAAGTGCAATTATATTTAAATATATCCTTAGTTATTTTGTGAAGATTTTTATTTTTACCTTGGAATGTCTTAGATACTGTTGGGATGTATTCTGAATATCCTCTCATACAAACTCCTATTCCAGATACAAGTCAATTTTCTTTGCTGATGAAATAGAAACTATAATACTAGTAGTATCTTGCTAGTTACTATGAAACCACTGACACTACAGTTATATGTGTAGTTACAAGGACTTTCTGAACAAGAGTTATAATATGTATACATGTACTGGTAACCTTATGCAAGTTACTCTTGTATTTTCTTTATCATATTAGTTTTGTTTGTTCTTGCTTATTTTATTTTACTTTGTTTTACTTTAATTTGATTTAATTGAAGTACTTGTAGTAAAAGATAGGCTTAGATTATAGATTGCCTTAGACTTTCAGGATTCTGGTAGTGTATAATAACTGGTAATGATAGCAGTTTTGAGTTTTCTTTTGGTGTCTACCTTGGTGGAAGATATTATGTATTTAAGGTAGGTTCTTGACTAGCAGGACATGTCAGACTTCAGACAGATACCTATATAAGAATTATGCTTAGTTGAATGGCAATCCTATTCTTCCTTTCCCCTTCTTACTTCATTTAAAACATTGTATTTGCCTCTCTAGTCTTCCTTACATACTAAGCACTAGCAGGCTTACTGACTATTTCCTATTGTATTTAGTTCATACATATTACAATCTATTGAACCATCTTTTGCAATCTGTAATAGTATTATTAACAGGTAAATGTAGTTACTCCAGGAGGGTATTGAGCTTGAGACTTATCATTATATTTAGATTAAGTAATTTTCCCCTAATATATAATATATACCATTAAGTAATCCAATATCAGTACCTGTTTCAGGGAACCTTTAAATTGTCAGATTATTCATATTATATAATATTTCAAGATGAGTGTTGGGGTGATTCATAAAAGAATTATGTAATCTTGCAAAATTATTTTAATTCCTATACTGATTTAATATTAGTTGTGGAATCCTCAAAGATTAAGAAGTATACTTATAAGTGTGAAATCTCTTAAGGGATTTTTACTAGTTACTGACCTTACAGCTGTATTATTTGTTGTATTTGCTGCATCATTTTTTTGCATTTGCTGCATAGTTTATTGCATTTACTGCATTGTTTATTGCATTTGCTACACTATTTGTTACATTTGCTGATTGTTTGTTATATTTGCTGTATTGTTTATTGTATTTGCTGCATCATTTGTTGTATTTGCTGCATTGTTTGTTGCATTTGCTGGATAGTTTATTTCATTTGCTGGATAGCTTATTGTATTTGCTGAAGGGTTTGCTGTATCTGCACCAATTGTTCTCCATAGTTAATAGTAGAAAGGTTTGGCACCAATGTAAGTTGTTGGGACAAAGCAGCAGTAGCATCAGAAGGAATCTGAAAGTTTGATTGAGCCATACTGAATTTGCTATTGAATGTGTATCTCTTTATGACTTGACTTTACTTATTCATAAAGTCAAGCACAATCTAGTAGTGTCATAGGATAGTGTCATAGTGTCATAGTGTCAAGTATTGTGTGCTATGTGTTGCTGCTTGCTACTTTTTGTGAAGTAGAGTTGAAGGGACTTCATCACTTCTCCCAGAGTGTCGGGGAAACCCCTCTACTTATACTTATCCTTGTTCCTAGATCTGTGGCTGCGCGTTCCTCTTGTTTAGGGCATAGTTTTAAATTGCCAAGACAGGTAAAATACGTCGTATAATACCATTGTCGTATAATTCACCACGCAACTAGAGTCGTATTTTACGTGTCTTGGTAATTTAAAACTACGCACTATTCTCGTTCCGTCAAGTCTGCCTTGCAGCGTTCCGGAAGAATCCCTGCTTTCGGAACGTTCTCACTTTTGCTGCGTAAAATCTAGGATATACGCCGCGCGTTCCGCGTTGTCCGCCACACTTCGTGGACTCTCGCTCCTCTCGTCGCTCATACACCTACCACAGAGAAAGGAACCCGGAATTGAGGTATCGTTTTAGCAGTGCTGTATGGGTTCGGTACAGTCTATATAGCACAGTGCGTTTGCAATGACGCAGCTAGACAAGTCAAATACTATTTTCGAGCAAAGACCTAGAATCATCGCCAACATGAAGTATCACTCGTTATTCGAGCTGGAGTGTTCGAAACGTGTTTACAGCGACACCCGACTAGAAGCTCGGAAACAAGGCCTTGAACTAGCTTATCGTAAGTCATGAACACCATACCATAGTATTGTGTTCTTCCGTTACACCTATTAACGTAACACTGTCACGGCATCCAGACGCCCATCTCTAACCCCGACTCTCTGAAACTCCTTTCTTTCTCATTTCCAAACCTACCATTCTCGATCAACTTCGCTCAATCTTCTCTCGAACTCGGTATGCGAACTTAAATGCATATAACTCTCCGGTGAGTGCTGGCACTAGATTAAAGATTGATAGGCAAAATCCTCACCGATGCCTTTGTCGATATAGTAATTGCCTTCTATCCATCCCTCAACACGACCTAAATCTTGTCCAATGGACTGAACTTTCTTGAAAGGGGGTTTTGTATCCTTTATCTTGCAAAAAACCCCTTAGAAGAGAGTTGATGTTCTATCCCTCCATTAGCATCGGGAAATATTCAAAGGTTAATCAGGTACGGTAGGCCTGGGGTGTTACGACGATGTATGCGGGCTCTTGTGGCACGAGTGAGACCCTGAGGAATGGGTGTAAAGCAGTCGTCAAGGATCTGGTAAGAAAATGGTAAAACCTCTCCACGCTAACTTCAGAAACTGATACGCTCTCGCAGCGAGAGTTATACACAAGCTGTAGGTAAAAAAAAAACATGCCCCTAAGTAAAGGACAAGAAAGAAATGCAGTATAGTACACAGTAGGATAGAATAGGACACCTCCGGAGGGGGGAGGGAATGAGGACAAGGAGCGGGAGGAAGAACAGGTTTGGGTGACGTCAACAGAATTGTCAGATGCTGCCCCCGGATTGCTGAAGCGGGACATTGGCTTGTTCAAGAAAGATGCCCAGAGATATTATTCCTCCGGGCTTTGAAGTTTGTTGGGTTTTGCAGCTTTATAGGCCTGGAGTAGCTTTACTATGCCCTTATGCCCTCTCTCGGCAGCCCAGAAGAGTGGTGTCTGGTAGCGATTGTCTGGTCTGTCAGGGCTGACATCTCCCCGTGCCAATAGTAGCTTCAACACCCCCCATGTCCATTCTTGTCTGCTCACAAGAGTGGCGTATCTCCCGTGGTGTCTGATTCATTGATATCATAATCTCCAATCTTCATCAAAGTGCTCACAAGTTCAACAATTCCGAACGCAGAGGCATAGTGTAGTCTACTGAAAGTGAAAAAACCCTTCATATCTTCGTAACCAGTGCATTTTTCTTTTCTGCCAAAATAGTCTAGCAGATATCTGGTTTTCGTACCTACCAAAGAGCTTGATTGCCAATGATTTTGGGCATTCCGAGAGCTCCCTTTTCGCATGGATGCCGCAAAACATGGAAGAGTATTGGAGAGCGGGTATGCTGGATGTCACCATTGAATGCCGGCGGAAGGTCCCATGACTTACTGAGAAGTGAGGTACGCCAAGCAGGCCTCTGCCATTATCGACGTGCATTAACAAAGAGGTCGGCACTGGTGCAAAGATACTCTTTGAGCAAGAAGGGGATCAAGCGGACTGTTGAAGCTGCGGAATCCACGGAAATAAGGCCTTGGCAGCATCCCAGCAATGTTGATATCGGAGGAATATTGTCCGTATTGGGTTCCGAGGATCCAGTTTCAATAGCCAGAGCTTGGGACAGCTCATCCACGCGGGGAGGCCGCTCCGAATAGCAAATCCACATCAGAGCAGCCACCCCGAGTCTTGCTCTCTCCCCTTCCTGTGCCTTTTGTTGATGCTGAAAGGATACGGGAGTATTGATGTTGGATGGCAACGGGAGTGTTTGATGCTAGATGGCAACGGGAACATATTCCAGGACGGGAATATGGTATCAATGGAAAGCTTGCATGGGATTTGCTTTGTCTTTCTTTTGTCTTGGTGGATTTCGGAGAAAGTTCTCCAGGTTATTTTTCTTTACTATGTTTTGGAATGTTGCGGCAAAAGATAGATGTTTGTGGCAAGCAAAAGATGGGGCTTGGATTGGTTTTATTTTTATATAATTATTCCTGTCTTTTCCGAATTAGTTAGTGTTTTGAGTTTTCCTTATCTGCGATTATTATTTTTACCTTACCTCCTTCTTCATCAGACCATTGCACTAAGTCCACGTTCGTCCGCTGTGCATACTTGACCCTGCCCATACAACAATACCTTTATGCGTTCCAGGGTTACGCTATATGCATCTCCTAACCCTAGGCCATTTGTCATTGTTCTGAGTCTTTGCCGTCTCCGATGGTAGTTTCTTGCAGAATCACGTCGATAATTAGGGATACCAGCAGGAATCTAGATGTATATAATATGCTAGCGGATAACTCACGAAGGCTTCCGAGTGCCGCTACATGAAGTACTTACATTTCCGAATCTGTTTCCGGAATTCTTCTCATGATATCGGTCTCCAAGTCATCCTCCATGGCGTCAGAATTTACATCCTCGTCCAGTCTAACCCGGAGATATTTGGAGATATCCTCCCTTCTGGGGCTGATGACCAAAATTGCTATTCTCCCGGAAAGAGACTTCCCGACCTCAGCCCGAACGTGTGCCCTTCCCGTCAGGGATATCCGAATGCCGGGAGACTTGAGCAGAATCTGTCTCGGCGAACCGAGAACCTTGGGCCGATTATCTTCCACACATTCATCCAGGGAATCTACACAAATGAATGTGTGCTGCGAGGACGAGGCGATCTGCAACATCTCCACAATCTCCGGAAGTCTCAATCCTCAACCACCAATAACCTTCTTCTGGTCACTAAACGCCCGGGTTATCTTTTCTGAAATCCCTTCCAGCCCGCCAACAACCTGTTTCAGCAGCGGGCCCAGCATGCTCGTCAGTGACTGCTCTTTCTGAGTGGTGTAGTCGAAGTAGAAACACGCAACGGCGGTGTTTTGACCTCTCGCCTCATCGCATAAGCTATCTACCACTAGCGAACTAACATCTCGGCTTGTCAGCAATACCATCCGTTGCTTTTTTATATATAAAAGATTGACCCACCTCTATTACCTGACATAAGCCTTGCCTGCTCCCGGATTACCATACATAGCAAAACAGAGTGGCATTATCGGATTCTCTTTCCGGATTCCCGTCACGCCAAAGTCTGAGATCCTCAATCTTGAGGAGCCAGTCTCCCACCTCCGCGACCCGGCGATTGCTAATGCCCTAGTGCCGGATACTGGGCTCTAGTGGGGATATCCAGTGCAGGATTTCGGACCTCTAATCGTTGGCATACTAGTAGTTGGACACGTTATTAAAAAAGAGTGGGCACTGCTGAAAGAGTTGGCATTGTTATTGCAAGATTGAAACTTTTTCTCCTTTCAGCTAGTGTACGGTACGTCGAAAGTTGTAGATGTTGGTTGACGGAAGGACTCTGTGGCTGAAGAAGCGGGATAACGCAATAGTATCGAAAACTCTCCAACAATGCTGTGATGGGTATAAGTTATATTATATTCTCACATACAAGTAAGTTACTCCCGGTCAAGAGCTCACTAAAAGGTACAGCACTAGATCACCATCAACCACACACATCAAACAAGATACCTCCAAACTCCCTAAACCCGACAAATGACCGGAAGACTTGTCTTATTTTTCTTCTTTTCTCAGTAGCAATGACCCCAATGGAGAAAAAAAAAAAAATACAACATACAGTACAGTAGTCAGCCTGATCTCGAATCTTGAATGAATGAAAGACAGACATGCTGTAACCGTAGCAACCAAACAGACCATCTACAATCCCCCCGGGGCAAAAGTAGCATCCAGCACAAGGCCAAAGACCCCAACGATAACTAAAACAATCATAAATCTCATCCAACTCAACATCACCTCAAAAAAAAACCCCCAGTGACAATCAATGAAAGAAAAAAAGTGCATCAACTACAATATTTCCAAAAAAAAACCCCCCCCCCCCCCAACAACAAAGTTTAACTATCCACACAAGTTAGCGTACAATAACTTACGATACAACCCCCAGCCTCCCCCCCCGCAACAAAGCAACGCAGCAAAAGAGCAACACCACGATCCCGGACCGAAATCAAAACCCTCCACCAGCCGATGAAGAATCTCGCGGAATTCCTTTTTTTTTTTTCTAAAAAAAAACCATATTTCGGTGGGGGAGCGTATAAAACCAACCCCCAGAATCGCATTTCAAAACCCTCTCCCAGAGAGCTCAACTTTGGTTTCGTTTATTTGGTAAAGTGGTAAATGTGTGTAGATTTATCGAGTCTATCAGAATACGACTTGAATGGTCCATCGGTCATTGTGGCGGTTCGGCGGAAAATTTTTCGTGCGGGGGGGTATTTTATGGGGGATTTTGGGGGGGGGGTGATTTTTTACTGTCCGGAACCGTACCATGTCATATCTGTGCGCAGCTTACGATGGCAACTCCTTTCAGGGCATTATGTACTTGTTCCGATACACTTACCATAACTTCAAATGCCATAATACAGTACCACAACCCAGAAAACTCAAACGAGTGATACTCCATGACTTTACAAATAAATTAAGCCAACTGAAGCTGCCGTACTGCATCACATCATTAATCTCATCGCAGCAAAACTCATCTATTTGGTTACCATAACACATACTCCACAGCTACATTCGCTCGTTTCAATCTCGCTCACAAACTTAACTAGACAATACCGGTACGAGTACAGTATTCTACGCACAATACTCAATCAAAGCTTTCCACAACGGAATATAAGAAATTTGGAAAAATAAAATGTGATAAGAGGAAGATTCGAAGAAGGGAAAAAAAAAAAGAGGGTAAAAATGGAGATAAAAAAAGAAAAAGAAAAAAAATCCCATCCTAATCGCCATATACATCCAAACCCGACCATTCCAGGCAAACATGTGCAAAAAAAAAAAAATAGAACAGCAACAGAAGCACAATGTGTATTCCAGTGTTTGAAAGAAAAATAAAAAAGAAAAAAAAGAAATAGACAAGTGACAGTAAAAAGCCAACCAACCAACCAACCAGCCCCAACGTGCATCCATCAATTCAATTCAATTCAATTCAATCCAAGTCATGTTTCATCGTCAACTCATTTCTTCATCCTCCTCCGCCTCCCCGGTCTCCAACTCTTCCTGATCGTCCACATACCGCCTTCTCTTCGCCCTCATCCGCGCCTCTTCAGTCATGAAGCCTCCAAGATCACCCTGATAAAGACCGACAACACCACCGTCGACGGCACCCACAGCCCCCAATTCCTCACTGCCCATTATACGCCCTTCAACGTCGACCTCCTCGCAGAGTTCCATTAAGCTTCGTCTGCTCAGGCGTCTAAACCCCATTGTTCGGACTATGCGGCCCCAGTATGTCAGGACAAAGCCGGCGGCTTTCTTTCGCAGGCCTTCCTCACCAGCAACGCCGGCACGCTCCCAAATTACAGCTGCGGACTCGACGTCGAGCTCCGAGAATAGTCTGTTCAGAGCGAGTGCTCGTAGTCGTTTCAAGTCATACAAGTTCGCCATGACGAGTAGACCAGCCACGGTTGAAAGGGTAGGGCAGTAAGGTGATGTCGCCACAGAATCGGTATACAAGTAATACAAAAACGCGCGGACAACAGTGTATGGCTCCGGTAAGTACATCCTATTCTTATGAAACTCAACCATCCGAGCGTTGTATAGGGTTGCAAAGTGCGGCCATCTCGAAAGCAGGATGAGTTTATGAACCCTTATTGGAGGCCCTAGGACTTCTTCAGGCGGAAGATCATCATCTCCAGAACTCCCTTCGGGTCTATTTTGGCCCTCATCAATACCATGCATCTTGTTTGATCCATTCATGATACTTCTCCCCCATACCCCAGTCATATCCCACTCATCGCCCTCGGCGGCTTCATCCTTTATCGCTCGAACCACAAAATCGGAGCCAAAATCGTGTTTGTCAAAGAAATTAGCCAGGTCCATTCCCAGCGTCCCAACTTTAGGATTGTCCCCCTCTTTCTGGTCGACATTCATCCCAAATCGGCTCAAATCGATTGGCAACACATCCGAAAGATATTCCTCCCCTTCCCCTACATCCTCATCAGTATCAGTAGGGCATCCGAGAAGGTAAGCCATGGTGCTGTCCGGAGATATCGCCAGATAATGCCACCTCCATAATCCTCCCCCTACGATATCGATACCGTCGGCAATTTTCCTCCAGGTCATGTCATCCAGGTTAAGCGCGCAGAGGCCCGTCTCAGATGGCCGAATTGTATTTGCAGAAGTCACAAAGTCAAGTAAAGTATTCCCACAAAGATGATGGAAATGTGTGCCATGGGCCTCGGAGGGTATATCCCGGCCCCAGAGAAAGGAAACAGAGGCAGTGGCTGCGGGTGCTGCCTGCTTTTTCGGCGGTGGTGTGTTCCGTCGAGAACTCGTGATCGGCCGAGGAGAATTCGGACCATAAGGCCTATGAGAGCGAAGTATTCGACTTTGACCCCCAGTCGCAGCTGCAGTATCCCCCCCTAACCCAGGCTGTCTCGTAACGTACCCTGTCTGCTTAATCTCTGTCCTCGCAAATGCCGGATGATTGAGATCCAAAGATATCAACTCCCCCGTTCGATCCATTCCTTGTCCCATACCGCCAAACACCCACAATTTACCATCCCGGATCCAAGCTTGATGATCAAACCTGGCAATCCACGTCCAACTCCTGCTCCACGTCATTGTCTTCAGATCAAGATAGCAGATATCATCGAGAACCTCCTGCGGATTATATTCATTATCCTCCTCCGGATCAAAGTCAGAAGGCATGGCCGATCTGTTATGAATGCCGCCGAGAATAAAAAGTTTATCATCGTGAAGAACAACGGCATGCCGAGACCGACCGCAAGGCGGGTGTCCAGAAAGAACTGGCTGGGACCAGGTCGCGGTAGGAATGTCAAAGATGTATACATCCGACAAGAACATCCGATGCTCATTTTCCCCACCAAATATTATTAGCTTGTTGTCACGCCAATAAACCGTTGTGTGACCTACGACCCGGACAGAATTAGTAAAGGCGGGAACCAGCAGCCCAAGAATAGACCAATAAACGAGGAATCGGGCGTCGAAAATCTGAATGAAGCATAGACATAGCTAGAGTAACGATGACGCTACTAGTAAAAGAGGGGGATATGCGAGAAGGAGTAGTAGTGGTGGTAGATGATGCCAAGAAATAGTAGGGATAATAATAACAAAAAACAATGCGGTAGAAACATACCCATTCTAACACTAGGAATGTCACCATAGTTATCAACGAGAGTCCACGTGTAAGTGTGTAGATCTAATCTGAGCACATGATTGTATACTAAATGGGCCAATTGTCAGTATGGTAATGTAAAAAAAACTGCACAAGCGATAGTAAGGCATCCCGGCAACTAAGTAAACAAAGACCTGCACCTCATCTGCAACTTTAAAATAAAAAGATATCACACAACACAACCGAAAATATACACACCTTCATCGGTATACTGATCGAATCCGCCAAAAGCGTAAATCGCATCTTCCCCGCAGACCGTAACTGAAGCATTTACCAGGCAAGCAAGGCGAGCACCTAACATATTACCACAGTTAGTTCCATGACCTTAGCTCCGTCACTCTATCAACCTCAACCAGTAGCAACTCAAGAACCCAAAAGCACTAAAATAAAATAAAAACCCCCCAACCAGTATTAAAAAAAAAAAAATTCACCAACCCACGAAAGGAAAAAAATTATTAAAGAAAAGAATTGAAAAAATCACCCGAAAACTTGAACAAACCTTCAGTCCTGTAAGCCACAGGCCTATAAGCGGCCCCTTCCGTGTCCTCAATACTCCCACCATCCAATGCTCTCTTCCTCCCTAGTAGCAACCCACTCTTATCTAGTTGCTGTACCACACCCGCTCCCGACATATTCTGTGAAGAAGGTGTATTGAAGGAAGTATTTGACGAGGCACCACCAGAAGCGTATATACCGTTGTGCTGGTTCTGCTGTGCGTGGTGGTGAAGCTGGTGGTGTGCCGGGGTAGTGGGGGGCGCGAATGCCATGAGGCCCAACAAGGATGTTCTTTATGAAATTAGAAAAAAAATAAAAAAAATAAAAAAAAGAATTTAAGCGTTCGGGGTTAAAGGAACGAATAGGGAAAGAGTCGGTTCGAAATAGAACCCTGTGGGTTTTGATAGAGATGGGAAAGAAGAAAAATAAAAGACTGAAAAAATTGAAAAATTATTAATAATGAGGAGCGAGCGAGCGAGCAAGAGAGAGGGACTGAGAGAGACACGGAGAGGGAGGGACAAAGGGTTAGGGGGTGTGTGAAAAAGCAGAAAATAGAAAGGCGGCGATTTCCTGAGTGCGAGAACGAGAGAGAGAAAGGAAAGAAAGAAGGGTCGAGGGATGGGATGAAGGATGACGTGAGCACCGGGTTACGAATTGGGAGAGGATGAGGCTCAACTTGACAATAGTCCAGCCAGACTTGAGGTTTTTTTTAAAAAAAGGACAACGAAAAGGATAAAGCTCGCCTGAAAATAGCAAAAATGCAAATAATAGGGGAATTCAACAACCCGCCAAGGCGTAGAAAAAAGGGGAAATAATCACAGCAGAAGAGAGAACCAAGAGTAACCGATACCGTTACTCTCTCCGTATTCTCCTACAAGTAAAAAGGTCGAAGAAGGAAAGGTATGTCAAAGATCGGTGAAGTTGTCTTCACTTTTTGAAAAGAAAAAAAAAAACAAGTACCGTTAGCTCAAAAAAGCCGGTGCGCGTATGAAGGTGAAGAAGCGACTGTGAGCTGTGAGGAACAAAGCTGCATCGACCACAAGCAGATAACTTGTGGCTTGAAAATGTGGCTAACAATCACGCTGGCTTGGCAAACTCGGCTATTTAATCCCGAGCCGCATCACTAAACAATCCGCCAACCGGGTAGCCGCCATTTGACGGCGGAAAGCCTTATTTTAGCTTTTTGGAGGCGCGTTTCTGGGGCAGATCATCATCCGCTCACACTTTTTATCAGTCTATCTACCGGTAGGCTGTACAGTGCAGTAGCTGAATTGAAGTGTGTTATCGCTGGCTAAGGCTATCATCACGCACTCATCAGCACAAGGAGACTGTTGAAATTACAAAACTAGCCGTTTAAATGGGTACACTGACTGTGTCTTCAGCGTTCGGATATGCCCAGCGCCTCACTACGGAGCATGGCGGGGTCTCGACTACCGCATGCTTTCTTCTGCTGTACCTTGTCAAACTATCTCAACTACCGTAAGCGCGATGAGCAACGGTATCCACACCTTTTCCAGTACGTGCAGCTGGTATCGCTGCCGTACCCTATTCTGTTGCTGCTGCACACAATATTTGACTCTAGATCTGATGTGGGATCATCATCATTCACCGGCTTCGACCCCCGCCCCGTTTTCCAAAAAAAAAACTCATAACGAGTGAGTACATATGAAGGTATAAGCACAATCAACCCCCCCCCCCCCCCTTTGGAGCAAGCCCCACTTCTCGCTAAAACCCTAAAAATGGAGGGGTAAAAAAAGAACTGCGCCTCCAAAAATAAAAAGGAAAGGAAAAAAAAATGGTTACATGAAGATCCCAAAAACCAAACCCTTTCCGAAAGGAGGAAATGGGAAGTGAGGAGAAGAAGAGGAAAGCAGAGTGAAATGAAATGGAAGCTACTAGAGACCACCAACGCCACACCAAAACGAAGGAAAAGGATAGAGAATGTGAAGACAAATTGGAAATAAGCACTTTTCACCACCCCCGGAACGGCAACAAAGGCACTTCCCCATCCCTAACATCTCCGCACCGAATAGCTGCCCTAGCTAGATACGCCAACGAGTCCATCTCAGAGTCTACCGTGAGGAACCTTTCGAGCATCACCTGCGACGGGGGGTGCTCATTTGGGACCTGGTGCTCTGCCTCCTCCTCGTCTGGTTTTCTTTGACAGTTAGTAGGGGATCTTGTGAGAATGACAAACATAGCCACTGACCTTGGGGTTGATTGTCAGAGTATTCAGACTGGCTTCCGTAGTACTCCGAGGCATACCCTTCTGAGGCGTAGTAACTATAGTTTGCAGATGCAGCACTGCTTGTGGATGGAGTGTACCCTTGAAATGATGATGATGAGGTGGTGGTGGTGGTGTCCGTGGACAATGATGGGTTGGAAGAGTAGTCTGGAAAATTTGATATTGATTCGTACATGCTGTACTGGTATGAGCTTGCTGAGGGCGAGGAGGGCGAGGAAGGCTCAGTTGAGTAACAGGTGGTTACTGGAGGAGTGTAATTCCTAACGTCGTAGCCGTTATGTGCGGGAGCCGAGGATGATGACACCTCAACAGTGATATTGACTGTTCGACTAATTTCAAAAGCAGGACCGGAAGCGATGTAATCTTGACTAGAAGGTACATGTTGTATAGAAAGAGAATAGCTGCTAGGGGGAGCATTTGGGGATGGAGATGATGATGATGATGGTGATGATGGTGATGATGAAGGACTAGTACGAGTACGAGTTCTCCGTGCGGTGTGCGAGGGCATCGAGATTGAAGACTGGTAAGTCATGATTGAAATAGATTGTATATAATATGCCTTATAACTACACGACGAATAGGGATGGCGATATATAGCTTTCCGGAATTGATGGCTCTCAAACAAGTGAGGAATGGGGGAGTGGCAGCTTTATAACTTTAGTTCCAATATAGGAGTAGCACGAGACTAGATGTCAAGCGATAACGGATCTGAGTTTGTCACTTTCAAGAGCTTTGAGCCTCTGGGGCCGGCCGGCTGAAATTCGCCCTACCTCTCCGCTGGGGGTGTGTAGCGGCAAATCCACGTAGGAATAAAACCGCCATGTCTCTGAAAGCCTTACTGTATCGTATCAAATCCCCCAACCTTTTTCAAATATGTGCAAGAGAGATGAGAAATGGCACGAGGACTCATGGCATGTAGTTGTTGGTCTAGCAAGACCAAAAGGGGAAGTGATCAACATCGGCAGCACCGTAAACTGAGTGGATAAAATATAAGGAAGCGAGAACAGAGAATATTAGGAGATTGATGGATCGGCAGTACCGGCGGGGCATGGGGGGTCTTGATTCCGAATGACCTATTTTTTCTCGTTTCAGCCTTGGTAGGTAGGATAAAGTTAGATACGTAAAGGGACAAAATAGGATATACGATGAAAAGGGAACTCCACAGCGGGAACCGGTTATGATACGAGAAAAATTTTCCCTACAGTATTTGACCACTACGGTAGGAATACATTGGCAAGGGCAGACCTTAAAAAAAGAAAAACAAAAACAAAAACAAAAACAAAAAAGGAAGATATCTCGGTTGCCAGCAATCGCGGTGAAAAAGGATAATATGACAAGATCAGAGATGCCTTGCTGATGAGGAAGATGGATGGACAGATGGGTTCGATTGATAGGCAGCTCAGGAGTGACAGTACGAAATCGGATATGATGGAGTATTTGGTTGATAATATCGTAGTCTGGCCCAAGGGTATGATGATGATGATGGGTGATGGGAATGGGGGGGAGTGAGGAGACTGGCTGGCTGTTGAATAGGCAAGGATAGCTATCGATCCAACTGTCTGGGTCCACTCCCAGGCAGCTCGAGCCTCTCTTAAGCGATCAGCCCAAAAGCCCAATTATCCAATCATGTTCAAGAATGCGGGTGATTCTCAGCTGGGGTCCTTCTCTCGTTTAAGAGATGAGCCGCGTCAAAGTAACCGGTAGCGGGGGCTCAGCGGTGGCTCCCCACACAAATTTCCCGTTATAGAGGCAGATCTTTGCATTTTTGGTCTTTGCCCTATGCCGGATACGATATCGTAGTAGCAAAGAAAATCACACCACCCCTCCCATCGTGAGACTCTACTCGCAATTATATCCCTCCTTCCCATCCTTATTCCTATGAATGAGAGTTGGGGTGCCTTTGAGCCGCAGCTACCGGAATTAGGAGACCAAGAAGGAGGAAATAGGATGATTGGCGGGAAGAGGGAGGGGTTCTTTCTTTCTTTCTTTTTTTTTTTAAACAAAATTTCCCTCCAAACTATCCGAGTGCCTGGAAGCGGGGATCTTGAATGCTCCCCATTTGCCCTTTTTCCATTTCTCCCTCTTATACCCTTTTTAGGACAATCAAGAAATGCCCCCAAAGCATTCGCTCACTCAACAAATCTATCACTCAACCCATTCTCCTCTGCTGGGCTATACGAGAAGGGCACGACAGTAATACGTACGTATAATAGGAATGATATGTGACTCAGAGAGCGACCTCGGTTGAGCCTGGTATGGTACCGTACCGTCATACACTGACAGTTTGGGTTGATTGAGATGGCTCTGTATCATTTTGACCAAAGTCTGCTTTTTATTGGACATGGGGTTTCTCCCACAAGTTCCAAATAGCCTCTCGTAGAACGAAAACCGACATCTAACTTTGTCCTGCGTGTGAATTTTTTGTTCTCTCACACAAATCATCGTCAAATACGGTACGGTACACTGCCGGCCACCAGCAGCCAGGCTGCCACTTCAATTCGCACAAGGCTTGCCAGTTGTTCACGACTGAATGCGGAAATGATGAGCGGTTTCTTCGCCAGCCCACGGTATTGTTACTTTAATCAGCACCAAGCTTCAGCTTCTTGCTCCCGGTGAAGATACTCGCACCGCAATCGCGCTCGATTATATACTCACTAGGAGAATAGCTATGGCCCGGTCCGCTCTGTTGCGCTGCTGCCTTATTTGCGGCTCGTAAATGCCACTCATCCGGACCCACACTTGGAAGAATTTGAAATGTGCTCAAATATGGCCAAACAGTGAAACATCGGCACGATAGGTACTGTAGATCAATCAGATTCTCTCGGTTTCAAAAAAAAAAATGGGATCTCGTCTGAGTGATTCACTAAGTGCATTAGTAAAGTTAATAATCCACATGGTGCTGGAGTTTCTGAGAGCTCATGAACTCTACTGTGTAAGCCATCAAAAGTGTCAGCACGAAACTCAGTATTGAGTGATCGCCGTGACACGTCTCATATCCGAATAAACATGCTTATCTTCACGGTCCAAGCCTAGACCTCTGCCAATGGGTCAAGCCAACGCACAGATCATTCGGAGGTATTTGCGGCTATGTCCCCAATCACCTGACACAATAAATGATGGCCTTCGCAGGCGGTGTAAGCATCATTTCTTCGCTTCACTACACCTGCCCGACGGTATGTTTGTTGGAACCGAGTCGAGGATATACCTGTTTGATTGGCTCATAGGCAATCATATCACATCTCGCTTGGTGGATATGCTGCCGTGATGCTACTACACACGTGGTGTGTCCCCCCAGCCCACCTATGATCCTAGCTTCACATAGCCACTGAGTTAAAACGGGGGCCGTCAAACCTCACTCTGTGAGATGGTCCTTTCGTAATATTTCCTGATACCTTTTATTGATCGTCAGTCTCAATCTGCAGCTACGCGTTCAGTTTTTCCCCAAAACAAAATAAATGGTTGAGAATTAGAAGCAAACATCCTCCTAAAACCTCTCAATGAGGCCCAGTAAATGATCAAAGCTGGAGGCAACGCCGCTCTCAAAAGTGCGATTTCATGACTCAAAATAACTAGAAGCGACTAAATCCAATTAAAAATACGGTAGAGGAACATGATTGAGACAACATTTGGATAGACACGTCCTCGACTACCGGCATTGAGCTCTGGGGGTTTTTTCTTTTTTTTCTTTTTCTTTTTCTTTTTCTTTTGGCAATTATCCTATGACACGGTTCAGCTGTTGAATTTCTGATGTCGATCTTGACCGAAACCGGAAAACTGTTGATAAAGTCAACCAGATGTGCTTATCAACCTCGAGCGGGGAACTAGGGAGGTAAAGTTTTCTTCTTTTCGTGGTAAGCGGGTGGTATTTTGTATGCTGTTTGTTTGCTTGAATCAGCTGAGCAAGGGTTGTGAACCCCCACTTGATTGTCAGAAAGGAACCTATTGGGCTCCTCCAGTAGCCGGCCCGCCTAACTTACAATTGATGTTTCCAAAAGAGATTTCAAGTACCGAGGCAATGGGGATATTTTTAACGTATTTCCGTTTCTTGAAAGTCCGTTTTCCGTAGAGTAAGGTTGTGAGGCTTTCATAAAGGTTGAATGATGGAGAGAAGCGCTGGTTGGGGGAACACTCTCTAGTGCCTATCCTCATGATGAGTCTTACGGCGCAGGATCACGTGCTTCATCCACAATTTGTCGAACCGAAGTCAGGTAATTATGGTAACTCTTTATCGTTGTTATAAGGGGGAAAGGAGAGAAGGGCGAAACAGTTTACGTCATGAGGCCCGTGATGCAAAAATCCTTCCTTTCCATCTGTTATCATACGGTACAGTACTGTACTAGCATTGAGTTTAATCTGGGATGCTGAACACAAACCTAAGGTTCGCCCTTTCGATACAATTAGAATCAAAGTATTTCCTCGTTACAATTAACAGTGCCTAACTATAACTGAAAAACATGATGGACCAATTGCCTGGAGATAAGTTCCTGCAGAGAGGTTCTTCAATCCAAGATAAATTTCATAGCATATCACTCGTTGCTAGAGTACAATGCACCATTCAGCCTGGTTACTTCTTCACTTTCAACAACCTGCGCCTGTTCGGGAATCCAAAAAACCGTGTCCGAAGATTAAAAAAATAAATGGAGTTCTTAGGAATTGGGACACATCCGGCCACGTGTCAACTCGAGGAGCTTTGGTATTTGGGCTAGGAAATTGCGTTCGCCCTATCTATCGATACGTCGGATCTCTGCATAAGTAAGGCTTTGACATATCAGCCCCGTAGATGAATAGGGCTTGCAATACCGATACCGTATTTGTGCATCGGAACCCGGAATTCATAATTTTTCTCTTCACATGGAGATAATTTTCCTGGAAATCTGGTTTTATTTTTTGTATTTTTAATGAAAATGAACTTTCCTCCTCCTATTGAGCCTGCAGTTCATGTACCGTACTGAACAGGGCTCTAGAAAAGAAGCTGTTGAATTGCCAGGAGGAGAAAGAAAGAAAGCTGTGGGCGGGTCCCACGGTGAAGAAAGAGACCTTGACCTAGCCACAGGAAAGGTGATTGGGTTAGGTAAAACAAACCTTATGAACAGTGGAGATCGCCAGTGATGACAAGCTAAGGGATACCAAATGAGCCCTCAATCATCCAAAGATCTCAGAGGGCTTGACCGATTGGCTAGTCTGGTTTTATTCATTTCTCGAAGCCCAGGTGGTAAAGGCCTGCCCAAAAAGGTCA
Source organism: Choiromyces venosus 120613-1 (assembly GCA_003788595.2). NCBI lineage: Eukaryota > Fungi > Ascomycota > Pezizomycetes > Pezizales > Tuberaceae > Choiromyces > Choiromyces venosus. The sequence goes on from ML120358.1 coordinate 392,872, forward strand.
CATCTTCTCTAATCCTATGGGAGAGGTTCCTGGGGAGGGGATATTCTTTGGTGGCTGTAACGGGAGTTCAGAGAGACGATCTTCAATATTTGACTGTCACGGAAAGGGTCGTCTGACTTCCTGACTGCTGTGCATGAACTATGAAAGATAAGAAGAAAACTGGAATAAGGGATTAAATTAAAATGATTATATTATTGAAACTTTTGGTATAAAAAAAAAGAGATAAAGGAAGAACCCAATGGAGATAGGTCATTAGGACGCTTGATTGCCCTGATAATTTCAGACGATGATCTTCAGTCCTCTTCAGGCCCTCTAAACACCCCTTTTCTTTCCCAAATCTTTTCCTACCTGTGAGCTATTACAGTACTGGATGACCAAACTCCTCAAGAGCGGCCTCAAGGCCCGCTGTGACACCCTACAATATTTTTTCGTTACTAATAAATGGCGGCCCATGTGAATGAAGAAGCATGACATATAGAGAAGGCCTACTATATTATGCCGGGTATTAGTAGAGTAACCTATCATAAGCTCTACAGTAAACACACCCTCCTCCTTCCTTCCTAAGACTCTCATGAATGGCCCACTGACCCGACAGGAGCCTGTACGCTTCGAGACAAACTAGGGTTAGGGTTAGGTCTCATGCAGCAGGGCAGAGTAGGCCTAAAAGTGCACGCTAAGTTGAATGACACTTCGCCCCCCCCCCCGCGGGGCCTAAAGAAAATAAAAAAAATTAAAAAAAAAGCGAAGGGATAAAGCCTTGTTATCCTAACAGTTGGGATGGGGGCTCTGATCTTATGTTGTTATTTTTTTTTTCCAAGCGTATGCGTTCACAACTCATCACTCGTGCGATGGCCGGGGAATAAAAAATTTTCCCAAAGGGTATACTTTTTTTTTTTTTTGTTAAATCCTTGGTTTTATTCGTAATTATACAGGAAAACACCCAGCATGTACCCTAAGGTGTGGCCTAGAAAACCTACTTAAAACAAAAGAAACTTCAACCCCCAAAACAAAACAAATAACTGATAATAATCAATGTCATCCATCACAGGTCCTAAGGACTAAAAACAGTTTTTTTAGGAACCCAAATTGGAACCTCTCGAAAAAGGAAATCCTCCTAGCTTCACCAGAAAATTCACCAAATTCTTGGAAATAAATGAAGAAAAATTCCTAATCAACTTCTTCCCCACTTTACTTTCTTTCCATAGGGCTGAATCTGGCCCTATGTTGAAACCCTTAGGATCTAGCCCTTCCCTCTTGTCCACCAGGGCTAGGCAATCTGGAATAATATGATGAAATGTCTGGTCAGCCATACCACACCAGTTGCAGGTGAGGTCGTAGCTTTGACTAAACCAGTCTGTTCACTCTCATCTGGTATATCCAGCCAGCCTGAAACTTAGGAAGGACCATAAAGTTCCAGCATGTTCTAAAAGGGGACCTATATGCATAATAGGGAGGGTAGATGGATTCTGTTCACTCCTTGTATATATCCTTCCTCACTTTCTCTTTCGCCTCTGTCCAGCCTTTAGCACCTTCCTTGGTAATAGGAGCCAGCTTGCTTGGTTTCTCAGGGAAGGGCTACTTCTCAAAGATTGTTGCCACTCTCACCACTATTTCATCTATTGGGAGGTGTCTCTAGACCTTGGACTTGGATGACAAGTTCTAGGTCTTCGGTTGTGCACTTCCCTTCTTTGAAAATGCCAACCTCTAGTTTGTTCTTAAGCAAAAGGGCTGGACTGTAGGGTAACCCTCCAGGAGCATTGCTGTTGCTATATTATTCTCAGGCAGGGCTGTGGTAATCTGGACCATGGTCATGAGTAAGACTTATTTGATGTACAACCCTATAGGTACCAGGCAGGCCTCAACTGACAGTGTTATTAAGTTGGTTGCGAAGAATGTGTTGGTGATTCACCTTGCCACTCTATTCTAAAATGTCTGCAATTCCTTCTTCATAGTCACTATCAGGGTCAGTATCTCAGCTCCATACAGCAAAGTTGGTAGAATAATCCCTTTCGCCAGCATATGAGCCCTGTAAGGAGATAGTCCTTTGCCAGGTGTAAAGAGTTGCTTTATTCTGAAGAAGGCTGCCTGAGCAAGGGCCAGACTTTTTGTGAAATAGGTCGTAGTTTCAGTATTATCTGAGAGCTAGTATCCTAACCACTGAAGGGTTCTGGTTGCCAGTTCCATGACATGGGATTAAATCATTGCCTTCTCTACCAGCCTTGGCCCCTGCTCCCTGGGCATCTACCAATGCATGAACTTAGTTTTACTGATACTGAATGAGAGTACCAATGAGCTTGCCCTCTGCACGATTATGTGGGTCTTCTCTTCCAGTCGTCTTGCATTCCTGTACTATGAGTCGCTGACTACAGATATCTGGAAGTTGTCAATATATGATAAGAAGTATGTAAATTTGTTGTCCATATCCACATGCAGTAAGCTCACATAGATCATGAACAAGAGGAGTGATAGGGGGGTGCCTTGTGATATTCCTTTATCAACTGTTACTGGGGTCCTCAGGCTTCCTGGTGTTATGAGGTAGTCCAACCATAGGTGGTGTTGGTCAATCTAAGTCATATGCTTCTTGAAGTAAAATAAGGGAAAGATAAAGATCATTAAGGTAGGCTCAGTCTTTCCATCAGCTTGGAAAAATATATGCATAGTAAAATTTTCAAGAATAGATAATAAATATATTAATAAGATCTCTTCTCCATTGCTTGATGTTTCTAATAGCTGAAAGTACCTTGATATTTATATTCTACATCTGGGTTATTGTGGGCTACAACCAACTCCTATACTATCTAAGTAGCTTCATCAAAACCTCTTATTTTTTCTGAGTTTGAACACTCCCGACCCTGAGAATATTTGCCCCTTTTAGCTTTGATCTCTTCAAACTCCTATTGTCTCTGGGGGGTATGAACACTCCTCCAGTAGATAGTCTTCAATCTCTCTGCCATATGAACTTATATTGAATATGCCATCCTAATGGTAACTATATCAATCATTCTGCCTTAAAACATAAAGTGATCAGCTTTAATGAATGAGTATAGCTACTGTATTGCATTTTTTATACATCATAAAGCCCATTGAATGTAAAGGATTTTAGCTCAAGACTGAGCCAATAGCTCATCAGGCTAAAACCTCTCATACTAACTCTCAAGTAGGACCTCTTAGGGTGCTACTTCTTTCAAAGCAAGAGGCTTAGCTCTATGGCTACCCTTTGGTACCATAGGCTCACGATATTCAAATCGCTAATGGTTTCTTCCCAAATTGTCCTGTTACCTATCAGCTACAATATTTAACTGCTAACTTACAGGATAATAATTTGCTCAAAACCTAACCAAATCTCTTTGAGTTACTTCTCATGAGTTGCCAAAGATGCACTCTCATATATTGTATGGACAGAATCCAGTTGGACAGATGGTGATGACGTATACAGTGTTATGCTGAAGGTGTCGTTTATCATCGCTAAAGTGTTGGGATGCAACTTGGCCATAATACCATGATGATGCCCAGTCCCTACATGGGGGCTGCAGGGGTATGGTAGAAATATTCCTGAGTGAAGGCTGAGTAATTTTGGCCCTCTTTCCCATATACCTAACACCTGGGTATACAAGTGCTATTTGTTGGTTGCTAATAAAGTTCCTGATCCAGTCCAGCAGGTAAGCCAGCATACTGCCATCTCACCCCAGTCTTTCTAGAAGCTTATAGTGGTTTACATTATTGAAGCTACCTTTTACATCAAGGAAGATCATACTGACTTTCTTCCCAGCAAATTGTGCCTCACTCATCCAGTTCTTCAGAGTGAGTACTGTATCGACAGTTGACCTCTGAGGAAGGGATCCCAACTGGTTTAACGCATACAAGCCCATGTCGAAAGCAATTCTTATCAGTTTGTTGTTGACTACCCTTTCCACTATTTTTGAAAAGGTCTGCATTAGAGTGATGACCCTGAAGCTGCTGCAGTCAGTATAGTCTATTTTATTTGGTTTTGGAAGTATAATACTGATTGACTCCTTTAGTATAATGGGGTTTAAGTTCCACCTCAACATGTATTCTACCAGAGCTGGAATGATTTTTGGATTGATTCAGTGTATGTTCTTCCAAATCGAGTATGGTACCTGGTTGGAGCCAGGGGCTGATGTGTTAATGCATATTTCCTGTACTTCCAATATGTCATGACTAGAGACTTTTTCTTCTTCACTCAGCTGGTATTCCACTGGTAATATGAGATTGACTGGGTCTGGATTCAGCAGGAAGAAGTGGTGCATTATGATGTTGGTGGTGCTCAGGTAGTCATTATGGCCTCTCAGTATCCTAGTAGGTGTTCACTGTTTAGTGAACTGGTAGGCTGTCCAAACATCATTCTTCTTTACATTTACCAGGAATTCATCAAAGTGCCACTTCTTCTCCTTCATGATTGCAACTCTGTATGCCTTCCTAGTATTATGGGGAAGCTCAACTGAAGAAAGAGGAGGTTGAGTCTTGGCCATTTGCAAATAATAATAAAGGTGACAAAGATTGTCAAGTAGGCTCAGTGAGAAACAAGTCTCTGAAAATTGTGTGCAGAATAGTGTTTGTAAGATAATAACTTAATATATTGATAAGATCTCTTCTCCATTGCTTCATGATTCTAATAGCTTGGGAGCACCTCAATATTTATATTCCACATCTGGGTGATCGTGGGCAACAACTAATAACTATACTAAGTATCTCCAATGAAAATCTCTTATCCTGTTTTAAGCATGAATACTCTTTGACCCTGAGAATATTCTGACCTGCTTAGCTTTTAATATCTTCCAACTCCTATTTTCTTTAGGGGTGTCCTGCACTCCTCCAGTAGGTAGTCTCTGATCTTAATAGCCATATGAACTAAAATTGAGTGAGTTACTTTTAAAGGGTAACTACCAATCATTCCTCCCTGAAACATAAGGTGATCAGTCTTAATACTTGGTCAAAACTATCGCTATGCATAATCTGCATGACAAAGTTTGATAGGAAATGATAAGACTTTTGCCCAGCATTGAACTAATGGTTCAGTAGGCAGAAAACCCCTTACTTGCCATCTCTTGAGTAGGTCCTTTTTTGGACTCTACTTTATTCAAAGCAGTGGACTCAGTCATATGGTCAAGCCCTATGGTACTATAGACTTGTAATATCTGTCACTAATAGTTTCATTCAATCATCCTGTTACATAATAGTCATATTAATAAACTACCAAAATACAGGATAATAACTCACCAAGGCCTTAACTGAATGTCTTCATTCAACTTCTTACTTGTCGCCCAAGGTAACCTCTCATATATCCTATGGACAGCATCCGGTCAGATAGACAGTGATAATATATATAGTGTTATGCTGAGGCTGTCAATATTTGATGCTAAAGTGTCAGGACACAATACGACTGTGATAAGGTAATGATATGAATTGCCTACAAGGAAGCTGCAGGGGTATGATGGAATGGTTGAATGGTAGGCTTAGAGGTCAAAGGTGGTCTGCATGTCTAACAAATAGTCACTTTTTTCTCTTCCACTCTATTCCTATCATGTCTTACATACCAGGCTGCTGTTGTGTATATTCTTCTCAATCCTATGATCTCTTGCATCTACCATGCCTTTGACTACCTTGTTGGTCTCATCATCGGGGCCCAGCTTCACACCATACCTATGAGTTTTTGCAAATTATTTTCAAAGACTTCCTGTACTTTCATCACCTAAAGTATCAGTTCAAACACTTCACCACTACTCCAATAGTTCTCTAAGGCTTCCTTGATTATCAGGTTTAGAATACCCTTCTTGCTCTGCTAAATGATCTTGTCCCAGTCTATGGATGGCCTGGCCAGCTCCAGAGTCTCTGAGGCAATTTCAGTTAGGATTACTATGTGGTCTGATCCAGTTTGTTAGTATATATCCTTTTATTTCAAGAACCTGGCCATCATCAATATATTTGCCAGAGTATAATCAATCATGGAGGACTTGTGTAATGTTGGATCATCCAGGAACCTAGTGTGAACTCCCAACATGTGAACTATGCTGTAGCCTCCTAGGGCTGCTATCCTCATGTAGCTCTCACCTTTCTTCCTCTCCTCTGGAGCAATAGAATGCAAGGGATTGGTAAAAAGATTATACACATTCAAGTCACCCACCACCAGGGTAGGCTCATTAGTTTCAACAAAGACAGCTCCAGGAGGGACCAAATTCCCCCCCTCCACCAGTCTGTTATAAACATTAATTAAGCTAAAAGAATGATGGGATCCCAAAATTGGGCCTCCTTTCAAAAAAATTCTCAAATATAAAATATCCTCCTCTTTCAAAACCAAAATGAAGGACATATTAAGTAAAATCTTCAAACTAATGTAAGTGCAAATGTGAATTTGAGCATGAGTATAGGAAATATACTCAAAACCTGGAGCCCTCAATGGATTTCCATTGTACAGTAGAGGATCTTGAACATAAATAAAAGAAACCTTAAAACTCTTAACTATGTGAAATAATGAAAGAAAAATACTATTGCTCCCTCTGCAATTATGTTGAACCACATTTATTCTCTATCTATCATTGTCATCATGTTTTTAGCTGTCTGACATGATGATATCTATTAGGGGTTTGTTTGCACATTGGCCTGGGTGGCTAGAGTTGCCATCCTAAGGTTATATTTTACTTTTACTGCTGCCTTAACTTCTAACCTCTTCAGACATTATAGGTCCATCACTGAGTACTCCCCATTGTAAGCAAGGCACTTAGTTGGTATCATGAAGTAACAGTTGAGGATTATTCTCCTGTACTCATGGCAAACCATTTGCTGGCACTGATGTTCTTTGTATGAGTGGCCCTTCAAACAGAGAGGGCATACTTGTGTTGTACTCTTGTAGCCAGCCTCTAGGTGACTGAACTTCCAGCACCTGTGGCACTAGGTTGTGGCAGATGCTTACCACATAACTACTGACTCTTTGTACTTCCCCATAAACAATACCAACAGTGTACATCTCTGCACCTGAGTTTTGGGGATCCTTATAATTATCAATGTGGCCTTCTTTTTGGTCATCTCCATTGTATTGGGTTTGAGGAACTTAGCTGCTGTTATATCAATCTTGTGAGTCACTTTGAAGGTGTCTTTGACCAACCTCTCCATTTCAGTCGCATTCTCCAGGATTGCTTGCAGGGACATACTATGTATAATAATATTGACATCTATAGAGGCTCTCCTGAAGGGGATGTGTTGTGGTTGCTCTGGGTCAATGACGGTGTTAAGTGTGGCCAATATCTTCTTGAGGTACTTGGAGTAATGTAATGAGTCCATTCCTGGTGGGGTCATGATGGTGATGGTACCATTGACCTTGTTCAAGGTGACTTGTAGATTTGTGGGGGCAGGATATTCACACTTGGTGAGCATGTCAGCTATGGCAACTGAGATCTTAGCCTCCTTCTTCAGTGCATCAGCCAGCAGTTGAACTTCTAGTCATGCAGCAAACAGTCTTCTTTTTTCCAGACTCTGGGTAGGAGTGTTGTTGGCCCTGTCTTTCTTCCCCTTCTTCTCTGGGGTAGGCATGTCAGGTGTATCTTCGCCTTTAACCAGCTTAGTCGTTGGCAGTTGTAGCAGTGTAAGGATGTCAGCTTTGCACTTGTTCTTCCTCTTTTTGGAGGTTTCAGCAGCCTCTAGAGTTGGTTGTGCTACCATACTCATGTATGATTGCTTCTGTTGTGCTTGTTGTTCCTTGGCCAGTTGCCCCTGTTGGGGGGATTGCTTCCTAGATAGTTGCTGTTCACTCCTCAAGTCCTGTACCATGTGATTGAGATTTTGTGCTAGGATTGTAAGGTTTGCAACTTGGGTTGCTAAGGAGAGCATGATTGTAGCAGATATCAATTCCCCAGTTATGAAATTGTCTTCTTTGAGTTTTGCAATAGTTTGTACCAGTGGGGTATTCTTCCCAGGTCCAAACTTACTGAAGTAATTATCCATGTAGTTCATGAGTTGGGTGTGTTCTCAGTGCTGGTCCCCAGTCCCTTTCCCTTTCGAACCCCCTAGAGTAGAGGTCTCTGGGGTTACTGGGCAGGAGGGTCCCAGTCCTATGATGTTCATGGCATTGACCATAGTTGAGGCTATCACCTAGGGTAAGCTATGTCCTAGAGATGTTGAGGTATTTTGAGAAAAGTGCAGTTTTATGGAGTTGAGAAAAGTACAAAAACTAAAAAGGAGGAAAATTGTGGGAAAGAAGCTTGTTCCGAAAGGGTATACAATCACATCTCATTGTAATTGACCTCTCTGTACTGAAAAATTTGCTATTATGAAACCCATCCTCAGGAGTTCAGATTCCCCATCCAAATTTCCTTGCTATAAGGAAACACATAGTGGAAGACACTCTGTAACCAGTCTGTAAAGAATTTTCAGATTTTACCCCTGCCCACATACAAATTGATCTCACTATAAGGGAAAAAAATGGTGGCTAAATATAAAGGTGTAACTTTGTGTATATTTGGCTGAACCCACCTCCACCACCACCTTTGATTTGTAGGTCTTGTGTTATTTGGAGTGTGGCTGTAGAAGATTTCTTCAAGTTTTTTACCAGACTTCTTAGATGTCATAAGAATATAATCTCTTTCTGTAGCCTGTGGCTATTGTTCTACTATTTTCTCTCAAACATCCACTGGTCTGTAATACCTCTTTGGTGACAGTTTTTACACTTCAGAGCTGTGAAATTCGCAAGTAAACAAGGGATCCAGTTCCTTCTTTCCTCCTTTGCCGTTTGCTTATTAACATTCAGAAACCCCCGTTATTCGCTATAATGGAATCTCGTTATAGTGAAAAGGAAAAATTTGTCCTCTTGGCTTTCGTTATAACGGGGTGCGACTGTAGTAGTACGAGCGGCGATCATGTCTCTGATCTTCCTTGCGGTGGTTGATCGGTGTAACGTGAAAAATTTTCTTGCTCAAATTTCTTGGATCCCCACATGTGCTGTACGAGTACAGTATGGTGGTGGGAATAGGTTTCCTGCTTGACAGTTCAAACGATTAGATGCGCTTTCGGCCACTAGGGTGACAGTGTATATAATTAGTGTAAGCCTTGTAGGGCTGAAGATTGAATTTTTAGCCTCCTTTTTTTTTGCGTTTTCATTTTTTTACCCTTGGCTGTCGGGTTCCTGCCTCGCAGGCCTAACAATTCCGTCCCATCCCCCACCACACCAGAGAAAAAATAGAGAAAGAGGAAGAAGAGGAAAGGGAAAAGTTAGGAGTCGGCGGTAGTACCACCGAATGCTTGACTCTACTGTACTCAGGTACGGCATATCTTAATCCATTGGAGCACTCGTACCATACAAGGATTCTTCGAAAGCAAGGACAAAGGCTCTCTAAATATGTTTAGCTTGGATGGATTGTGCAGTCACATACCCCGCTTCCGCCTAAGGTAGCCCACCCGTATAACTCATAGTAGCCGGCCTTAATCCTACATTTTAACATAAAACAGGTCAAAGGGCATTGTCTGAGGAATGGAGGATATTGACACGGGCATCAACTGAAATTACAATGATGGAATATTTTTACCCAAAATTTGGTGTTAGTTTTAAGCCGAAAGGTACGCTTTTTTCTTCTCTTTTCCACACTCTTGCCGTGGAGATGAGATGGATATGGAACTGGGGAGGTTGGGGCTATGGTAAACTGATATCGATGATATTCAGAAAGGGGTTGGCGGTGGAATGATTAACTAACTGGACTAATACAGATCCGATAAAGCTATTCCTACCAACACACGACATGTTCTGGAAGATACCATACGAGCGTAAACCCGTAAGTCATCCCGCCCCCTCACCCCTCCCAAGTCTTCTCCCTCCAACTAACAAAACCCTCCCCACCCCTACAGTATCTCGCAGGTGAAATCGACGAAATATTGAAAGGGATCAAAGAAAGCCACGCCGCCGTCAAAAAGCGTAATGTCTACACAGCCTCAATCTCCAGTTACGGCATCGGTATGCCATTCCCCGGAAGATGGGTCCTAGTGGACCTGAAGGACGGCTCTTTTGTGCATAAGAACTATATGGGAAGCCTGGTTTATCCTGGGGCAGAGTATGTGGTGCTCTGTATGGGCTCCACGGAGATTCCTAAGGAGATTTTGAGACCGTTTCGCAACAAGGTGGGGGGGCAAGGTGAAGATGAAGATGAAGATGATGCGGTATTTGTGGATGCGAACGATGAAGAGGATATTGAGAATGTTGCGTAGCGGGGGGTTGAAGAACTATGCTAGATTGGTGCGATAGATAAGATGGGTGATTTTTAGGTTGGGAGTCTGGGATTTGATATCTGGTATTTTTACGTTATTTAAATAACACGTACGTGAATATGATACTAGAAAAGCTAATTTTGCTACCGTAGTAAGACTGAGAGTCAAGCATAGAAGCGAATTGATTTATATGTGACCTTCATTCCAATAGTCAAATCAAATTAATAAGAAAAGCACAACATCTGAACCCTTCCTGGTTAGGATACAGTACTGTACACAGAACTAACCTAACCACATATTAGACAAGCACTGTATCGGAACTTCTAAATTCCCCCAAGTAGTGTCGGATATTACTAACTAGGTTCTCAAGAAACATTTTGGCTCTCTGGCAATAGCCTGACTGATATGCCTCTAGTTCTAATACACTCACCCCCGGCGCACACGGCTATGGGATTTAACTAATTCTGTAGCCGGAAATCTAAGAACCAATCATGTACCCTACGGTATCACTAAGGTCCAATTTCACTAGAGTACTAAACTGCACAGTGCAGAGCAGTTGGCGGTTCACCGAGCTTCACCGATAACCTCCTGTTTTGCTTAGCTCGATTACTCCACTCAAATAACATAACCATAGAAAAGAAAAAAAGAAAAGAAAAAAAAAGGTGAAATTCACTATTCACATTAATTTTGTAGTATGATAATAACAATAGCAGAAAACCCGAGGACATTTCAATTTACTTTCCATATCAAAACCGGAAAAAACACTTTCTGCCTAACTGAGTGACAACTTTAACCTTAACCTAAATATTCTACGCATGCGACTAACTAATAGACCGACTTTGTGGATTTTAACTTTTCTTTATTTCTTTTATCAGTTCTGAAGTATCAAGAAGGACCATGATTACAGTTTAACCCCCCACTCAATACTTAATCTTCATATTAATCTACGGAATCCTACCCCTCCCCACTGCCACGGTACACCTTAATGCCGAGTGACATACTATGACACCTCACCGAAACTGTTAGCCAGCGGCGTTACCCCAACTTTACCGGGCCAACAGTTAAATACCGGGGGAGGGTTACCACGAGTACATAGATGGAAGCCAACCGGGGAGGGGTTTTTTCTTTTTTTTCTTTTTTTCTTTTTCTTCAACGAGCTCTCGGTGGCCTTCGGTAGTATTGTTTCATAGAATAGATGTTCTTTCGGGTTGATGACCAGGCTATGTTTATTAGAGAAAGCCTACATTTAGAGTAGAGGGGGTTTGAAAACTATTTTCTCGAAGGATCCCCAGGTCGTGTGGGTTGGGTGGGTGGTTTGGATGTGGAATGATTTCCAAGAGGCATACATATTCTATGAGGTGGGGAGGAAAGATCAGGTTGTTTGGTAGAGTTATATAGGCATTTTTCTTTTATGAGTGGAAATCCCAGGGGAACCGAACATACGATATCTTAAGTGGTAAGACCGAGTTATTCCAAAATCTAGCCCGCTTACTAAAATAAGTTACCAAATTGAACCCCTTTGTCCTTTCAGATACCAGATAAAACGAGTTTCGTCAAGGCCACAAGCGGATCCAGATAGTAAGAGAGAAATAAGTTATATCATGCTACTAATTATAACTCTTCCAGCTTGGATCACTCGAGTTGGTTGTGCGCAAGAACAGCCCTACTACATCTACTTTCTTCAGAGAAATGCAGCCAAATGTTTTGACAAGAAAATTTTGCTATGGAAGAGCTCATACCTCTTATGCCCAGGGAATGACGCTAATGAGGGTAAAGTACCAGGAAAGAGAAGGGAAAAGAAAAAAAGAAACAGAAAGAGAAACAAAAATTTCGATGGAAAGATTTAATCGAAAACTAAATGTAGAAGACTTTAAAACCAAATATCCCTGACCAGAAAACGAAACCCCCGATTCTTTACTTCTTATCGCCAGGAGGAGTATCAGGCCTCTTGGGAGGAACATCGCCTTTTCCGGGTTTAGTGGCCTCCCATCCAGCTATAGCCCACATGTTAGTATCAAGATCATTATTTCGGCACTGGCAATGTTGGGCAAAATTGAAAAATATAGCCTACCCCATATCGCCTCCGCAATCTTTTTCGCAGCGGTCTTGTCCGTGTCAATTCTGATGAACGCCCCTGCCACCCTAAAACTGTTGTCAGTATAAGTCTACCCGAAGCATTTCTTTGGGTTTAACTTACAGCTCTTTCGTGAAATCTGAAGGGGGAAAGGATTTTAGTTTTTGTAAGTAGACTAAAAAGGGGCATTAGGGGAACGGATGACTGGCCCTGCTACTCACCATCTCTAATCTTTTTGTCTTTCGACTCGATTACGTCTGACCACCCTTGTGGAATATTTATTTCACCGGCCTTCTCTTCTCTGCCCCTGATGCTGGTCCTTTGGGCCTGGAGGACTGAACGCGCTTTGTCAACGGTGACCCAGGGTTTAGCTTCCTTGAACGAAGTTGGATTCTCACTGGAGGTTGATTAATTTCTTCACGCTACTTGTTTGACCATTGAATGAGATCTTACGTCTCTATCTGGGCCAAGAGGGGCTCGGAGCCCAGGGCACCACTCACAGCACGCAATGCGTCAATCACCAATAGTCTGAGGGGTCCGGCTGTTTTCTTAGTTATTCCAATAGCGCAATCATTGGTCGGGGCCGCCGCTATTAGGGTGGTCATAAAACTAAGTGCTAGGATTATCGAAGAGAAATAGCGCTTGTAAGCCATCGCTGGTGCGGCTGGCTTATAGCTCGAGGCTCAGTTAAAATGGAGAACTTGAGAAATTGGGAACTCTAGGCCTTCACTTGGCCAGAAGAAGGGAGGGGAGATTATAAAAGAGTGGACGTCTTTGAAACAATCAAGAACAGGAAAGGAGGGAAAAGGGAGAGGGGAGTAAGGAAACAGTACCAGCTGTGTCTTGAACAACTCAAATAGAAAGAAGGCAAATGAGGATGTCGATTATCTGCAGTCCTTCACGTCTGGGGGAGGCATATCTTATACTGGCCTCTCTGGGATCCTCCGAGGTTCCAAATTTCCTACCGAAACACCGCCAGGCAGCCTGGGGGTCAGGGGTGGTTCGTAGGGATAGTCCGTTGGATGTCAACTCTATCTTCCAATGGTTTAGCATGAAGGTTTTTGTCACCGGTCCACCGGCCTCTATACTGGCAGGACTAGACCGACACTCGGGAACGGGTTAATGGCGTTAGTGTGGTCCCAGAAAGAGCGAAAATAAAACTTTACTATCAAACATAAGCCCGCCCAAAACTGTACTAGACAAAGCCATCGTACTTTACAATTTCTCTAAAGGGAATTAATAATAAGTTATCTTTAAGGTACGGTAGAGGAGCTTTGGATGAGGCCTAACCCACACTGAATAAATTTTAGTTTCCTTTCAACTGCGTCCCTATAAGCTCAGTTCTAAGCAACCTTAGATAAATAGAAAAAAAATTAGTTGCAGGCTCACTTACTTAGTACGGCACTGTGCAATTGCAAGTGCGGTAGAGTAACCAGTGCAAGTATCAGTCACATCTCAAGGTGCGAGCTAAGCAATTGATAGAGGCGGGGGAGCAGTCACAGGCGCCACCGGCGTTACCACAGAATCTGGTTTGACAACCATGGCCATGGTAATAATCTTTGTGCACAATTGGTTAACTAACCTCTACAATAAGCCTCGCTTTTCTGCTTTTTTTGTTTTCTTCTGATGAGAGAAGAGTTCGGTTTGTTGTGGGGGCAGGGGCACAAAGGTCAGAGTAATATTATTATTGAATTAACTTTCCAGAATCCAACTACCAATTATCTGCTCTTTGTTTCTAAGACTACAAGGGAATCATATCTATAAATTACCTTGTTTAGACTAGGCGTGCAGTACTGTACCTCCAAGACTTCTATCCTACTCAACTCAGGTCTAATATGATACTGGCACTAATACTGGCTCACGAGTGGTTAGGGCAACCAGTCCGGGAGATCTGTTTACTTAAAAGTAATTATATCATAGATCATGACTGACAGACCGCGACCGATTTGCTCTAAACAGTTGCTTGTTGGATTCATCACTTCAACTTTCAATAAAATGGGTGTTTTTAGTACAGTACTTGTCGCTACGCCTGAGATCCCAAAAGAAAAAGAAAAACCCCCCTGCCAAACATTCCACCAATAGAACTCGAAATTTACTGAATGTTTCTAGTTATCGTCTCACAATACTTAATACCGGAATGATCTATCTCTAAATTATTAGATGCTTGACATATTATCACCAGTTCGATCAACCCTCTCTACTGAGGAATACAATTTCGATGCCCAGCCTCCAAGACACCACTACCGTAGGTTGAGAAAAGATAAACTATTATGGTAAATAAATCAGTAAGAGAACCCTCCCGAGAGGGTTCCCGGTAACTATACTGGACTCTCGGTTTGTCTTAGATATTATTTAGCTCTCTCTCTCTCTTTCTCTCTCTTCTATTACCAAACTTCCTACAAAACCTGTCTTACCGCATCAGGTTACCCATTTGACCGGAAACCTCGGTGAGGATTACCCGTTTGTCCAAAAAGTTAAAGAGGCAGCATCTCTACCGGTAGCCCTTTCCCCCTTCCACCGTAGGAATCAGAGTTTCGAGGGGGCAAAATTACCGCCCTTAGGTGTAACGAGTAACACTACGCTCACCGTGACCCTTTGACTTTATATTGACAAACTTTGAGCATGACTAAGGAAAGAAAAAAAAATGAAGCGAGAGGAAGAAGAAGCGGGAAAGGGAGGAAATAAATCTTTAGCATAGAAACCCAAATAGTGGTAGCTTATTCTGGGCAACGAAATCTTCTAGAAAAGAAAAAAAGCCCCCCCCCGCATCTGGGACTTCAACTGACGTATTGTTGTGAAAATTGAATCCAACGATCAAAATCCAAACTCCTAGTAAACTACAGTAACTTGCCAAATACCCTGGCAATCTACGAGATTGTTAAACCGCTAGCATAAACAAAGCCCAATTACTACTGCACTATGTAAATTTATTCACGCGTGGAAGAAACCTCCATCTCTCCCAACACTACCTTCACAATCAACTTATCTCAACACCCAATATAGATGCGGGGGTGAGAGGCCACCCACACTCTATTACACTAATACTACATTATAGTAGAGAACTATAGACCATAACCCCCCACCCAGATGTTGTGCAAAAATGGTCAGTACTGTACGTACCAATACCCATATCACCAGGAATTCCCCAGGAACGTGCCGGGACTTCCATACTCCTGGTTTCTATGCCGTCTCCCGAAGTCAAGCGAGCGCGGGTCGATACAGCAGCGTCGAGTTGCGACCGGGCCTCAAGTGTGATTATGATATGCGTGTTTTTTAGACAGTAGTAGTATGCAACATACCGGTAGGTTAGGTAGGCAAGCAGGCAGGCAGGCAGCAATCGGCCGTGTGTCAGTACGTTCGAGCTTACAGTTGAAGAGGACTCTCGTGATTTGGAGCGCAGATCGGATAGATGTTGGGTTATTTGGGGTGGTGGTGGTGGTAGCGGATGTACAGAACTGGCTGCTGGTGGGGATAAACATACGGTAAGTGATAGCTCCTACGCCGCAGACCTAGGAAGTGCAGCTTGTTATCTGAAAAAGTGAAGGACTACTGTCTAAGAGACCAAGTTATTGCAGACAATTATCCTGACTACTCTCTGGTAGAAATCGCCCCAGGAGTATATATCGTCACAGACCATCCAATCCTATATCATGAACATTCCATCAGGATGCCCATCAGCGCCCTTGCCTTATTTATCTTCCCCACCCGCTACTGATCTGGGCAAACAAGCTTAGCATAAAGAATGCTGTAAAATTCCAGATTTAATGTTATTCCGTCTTGACTTACAGGGTGGATGCCTTCATTCCTTAACAAAGGCCTTTTGGCGATCTAGATCAAAAAAAAATGCTTGTTCAGAGATTAATGTTTTGGGGATCCTGACCCAAAATTGTGGAAGAAAAAAAACAAAAAACATACACACCACATAGCACAGCACATGGATGTCGGGGTCATATTTCGTATCATGAGAATGTATACTCGAGTAGTTTCATTTCTATCCTCCACATCTTAGCTACTATTTTAGTTTTTCGCCAGAACACAATTAAACTCGGCCAATGAAAGACCATTAAACTTCCTACAAGTAAAAGCTCCGATTTAGAGCTTAAGTTAGCACTTGAGTATTTGGAAAGGCTCATAACCGGCATACAGTAAGTCCCGAGCAGCTTAACTTTCTAACTATCACTCACCTATCCATCCAAAGCCTTCCTCACAACTCTCTCATCATCACCGCAATCTTCAAACAAAAAACCCACCACCACCACCACCACCACCATCTATGATAAGAATCCATCAATTACTACACCCCACAAATCAAAGTTTACCTCCCCCTCTCCCTCTTCACTCCTACAAAAAGCCCCCAAACCGCCGGACAACCCAAATATACTCAAAAGTCCCCCATTCAGAAGAAAAAAAAACATTCATCCACAAATAACATCATTTCCAGATAACTTGACTTGACTTGACTTCCTCCATCCCCCCAACACATATAATCTCACAGCAAACCCCCGGTATGATCTCACCTCCAGTAATTAAATTCCCCATGGTGTCTCCTAGTACCGTACCTCCCTCGGCTACGCAACACCGGCGATAACAAAAGATAACACCAACCCACCGGTACCGAAATTGGCCTCATCGGTCACGTTTACTCACTCGAGAGTTTTTAGGTTAATCAAGTTAGCGTATAACTTGAGTTAGTACTAGTGTGTTTTGTCAGGCCACTCACTCACTTACTCACCAGATAGACTTTTACAAGGGTAGGCCCGGGCAGAAGTATTTGTTATACGAGTATTTTGGCTTTGGGTTGGGGCGGTGTGGTGTTTACGTGCCGCAAGGGATAGGGAGGAAGGGAGGGGGAGTTGAATAGTGCTGGATTTGGAACTAAGTAACTAAGTTTATAGCGGTCCGGAGGACGATGATAGGAAGGGAGGAGAGTTTGATCAGGGTTGTATTTCATCCCCTCATACCCGGTTTTGCAATCATGGGCAGATATCAAGCATGTTTTGATAGGTGCGTTAACAGGTTAGGTTGAGTAAGAAATGTGCCTTTTCATTTCAGGGACCTTTTTTTTTTTTTTGGAACTGCGTTATTCATTATCTTGGGATCTAGTGTATGGTACACTATCACTACCACCACAGGCCCTCCTGAGAAAGAAAGAAAGAAAGAAGAGCGCGGAAGACCAGATTCATCCTGAATGCGCAGAAACTTGTCCTCGATGGAGCTATAAAATCCCATCCCCCCCTTTCAAACATCCTCCTGCCCTCCATCTTCTCACGTGGCCCAAGAATTTCCAGCCCACTATTGCTCAAGACCAGTACGGGACCCCATATTTCCTACCGGTCACTTAACCAATCCACCCACACACATACACTCCGGATTACTAAGGGTATCCAAAGTTAATTTCCGATACTTTTCAGTAAGTTCGCGTAGGGGGTTTTCGGCCACCCCTAGTCTTCGGCCACCTTGGCACCACCGCTCAACAAAAAAAAATTTTTAATCTACAATTCCCATTGAAACATACATGCCTCCATCTGTGCTTTCTCCAGAGATTTGGAAGTTCTTAATGCTTCATCCTCTGCTGATGGCAGTTTAGCCTTCACCCAAGCCTTCTTTTCTGCAATTCTAGCCTTTTCTGCTTCGGCTTCCACCCTTGCCTTTTCTGCCTCCTCGAGCGATCTTTTAATTGTCTCGACATTGGCAAATAAGGTATTGGGGTCTGTCGCAACCTTCTTTTTCTTTTTCTTGCTCTCTAACTCCTCGATCTGCATCCGTAGTTGTAGGTTCGTGGCATGTAACTTAGCCTGTTCAGCAGTAACTTTGCCAAGGGCTTTGCCAGCCTTCTGAAATAGGGAACGCTGATCTCTCGTAAGGTTTCCTAGCTTTATTGTAGACTCGTAGATGTCTTTAGGATGCTTTGGCGTTAGGAAACCATAGTCATCATCTATGGTTCATTTCCGTTTCGGTGTTGCTGGCTCATGAGGGGTGGGTTGAGAAGGCAAAAGCGTTGGTGGCTTAACCTTGTGAAGTTGTGAGGAGTTTAAGGTCTTGTTCGGGTTCCAAGGGAAGATTCCGGCAGCAGACCAGCCAGAGCGTAGTGTACGGGGTGTGAATGTTTCATTGCGTGCCTTTTGATATGCTTGAATAAATCGCCGTTTCTTAACAGGTGCTGCATCATCAAGATGTGCCAGATCAGCAATTTCCTTCCTGTAGCGGGACTTCAATGGCGAGAAGGTACCAAGATCGAGAGGTTGCAAAACATGACTTGAATGGGCGGGCAAATATAAAAGGTCGATACGGTTCTCTCGGCAGATCCACATAAATTCAACATTGACATGGCTACCATGTCCATCTAAAACCAACATGCGGCGAGCAATACGACCATCAGGAAGCGTACGCACAGTTTCTGGTAAAAATACTTCCTTCAACCAGCGAAGCGCAATCTCATTTGATGTCCAGCCTTTCGATGTTGTGGTAATAAGCCAGTTTGGGACGTCGTCTGCCGTGAACCAAGATGTTTGTACCTCCTTGCCTTTGAATAGAATTAAAGGCCGGATAAATCGGCCTGATCCACTAATTGCCTCAAGTACTGATACCCATTCGCGGTTTTCAGGAGATTGGATATACGTTTGGCATTTTCCACGAGATCCAAGAACAACTCTATTGGTACAAACGCCTAGAGCAATGCCGTGCTCATCCATATTCCAGATGTCTTCTTGTTGTGTATTGTAACGGGCTCGAATAGTATCAAAACGCTCGTAAAAGCTCTCGATATGCTCTGGTTGGGTTCCACGAATCTGAGCGGTGTCAATTGGCTTGCCAATCATGCTAGCAATTTCAGCATTGCGCTTCATGAAAGTAGGAACCCACTTCTTGCCAAGCGGTTCAGTGTCTCCACACATTAACAGCATAAAAGTAGCCATTTCTCTGGTCCGAGAATGTGAAGGAGCATGACCGCATGCCTCTTGCTCAATGATCCAATCGCATAAGGACCTTTCTTGGTCAGGAGAGAGACGTTGTTGGTGGTGATGGCTGGTTTGTGCTGTGGATCCTCCAGCACGGCGACCCTGCAGTGTGGTACGAGAAATTCCATACTCTATGGCTGCCTTTCTCTCAGAAACACCATGTTCAATTGCTATCAGTGCTAATTTGATTGTTTCTTCCCGACTCTGCATGTTGTGGTTGCTTTATGGGGTATGACGGAGGGGGTGGTTTGGTGGTGGAAGGTGGTTGTCACGGTGGCCGAACACTACGGGTGGCCGAAAACCCCGTATGCGAACTTAATGAGCAAACACGGGATATTGAATTAGGTTACTTTGTGGTGTTAACCAATAGTGTCCTCACATTTTGGGTAGTGTGTTTGAATGCATCAAGGTAACTGTTGAAACAGATCTTACAAATATCACAAAAGCTCTCCGTTTGTCAACCAAAAATTAGAATTGTGAGATCTCTGCCAAGGAAAGCGGATAAGCGTTTTTAAAGTGTGCTGTAATATTTTGGGATCTTTTTTTTTCGATTTTTTTCGATTTTATTTTTACTTCATGTATTGTTTACAAGTTCAGGTTGAGTTCCATCTAACAGAATTCTATAGTTGTTACAGACCTTTTTACTCGCATTCCAACCTCTAAGTACCCAAAGGCAAAGGTATGATATCCTAGAGTAAAAAGTAAGTTAACCATTTTTGGCTGTGCCAAGGATACTTGAAACAGCCAAAAATAAACTACCAAAACTCTTGTTTTCTCGACCATTTTAACTTTGATTCCCCCTTAGTACAATACCCTACTCTAGCGTACTGTACCATCCCCATAGACTATAATAATTATCACACTTTTCAACCCCAAACCCGCCGCCTCACCCGGCCCAACAGTGAAAGTATTACCGTAACCAGTCCACGTATGGTACGGTCATCAATCAGTTTAGTTTTTTTCATAAAGTCAGTTACGGTACGGTGGTCAAAAGACTAACTGGTTGAGTACCGTAGGGGATTAGTACTCAAGTACCGTATTTATTGGACGTACCGTAAGCGTAACCGGGGAGGGGTGGGATACGGGTCGGTATGCAGGGACTAAAGTAAGTTTTGCGGAAAAGGAAAATTGATGAGGCGTGCTAAACTTGGGTTGATTAAATGTTGGGGGTAGGGTTAGGGGTTGGGATTGGGATGACTTGCGATGATACATGAATGAACACTACGAGTAATCAGCGATACGTTATATTATGGAATAGAGGAATTCAAACTAAGTTCGTTGAGGCATCTACTGTAGGTGCCTACACGATCTAGTCCTACCAAATATTACATTTGCCCCGTTCAAAAAAAAAAAGCAGAAAAACAATTCAAGACTCCAGTTAAATCAATTTCCAGCATCGTTTACATTCCACCTTCACTCGGCCTAGAACTACTTGTAGAGGTAATAATCGTTTAAAACGGCAGGGTAGCGCCGGTGAAATTTATTAGACATGTCATAACCCATGATCCCTCAACTCTCCAATATCAAATCCATCAAAACAGAAAGTCAAAATCGTCATATGTACGCTCATCGTTCTAGACATCCGTCCGTCGTCTTAGTAGATAGAGAAATATATATAGAGAGAAACAAAAAGAAAGAAGAAATGTAATCTCGAAAAGTCATAAATCTGTACAATCATTCACAACTCTTCCGTACCAGTATCCTGGGGCCTCCCCTGACCAGGTCCGTTGTGGTGAACAAATCGGGTCTTGACTTTGCCGCCCTTGATCTTCCCGTCCTTGCCCTTTGTCAAGCGCCACTTTCCACCAGTCTCCATCTTCATTCCTCCCACGACGCCTCCCCAGTTAAGGGTTCCAAAGGATCCTTCTGGCGTCTCGACTTCTAAGACTTCCTCTTTGGCTGTTTTATCGTAGTTTACTACGAATTTACCTAGGCTGGTTTGGAAACCACCTTCGACGTGAGTTAGATCGCCGGGCTGGGGAGTGATTGACCAAGTTTTTCCAAGAGGACTCAGAAGTTTGATCCCGAGAATTGAGTCGGTTAGGACAGATGTTGGGCCTGCTGACCATCCATGGGCATGCGAGTTTCTAGTTGAGGACCAGTATGCCGGATATTCTAGAACAGGCAGAGAATGTCAATGTTGCCCTTGTGTTTTGGAACGATCAAGATAACTTACGGATATCTCCGTCCATCCTAAAGCCTTCAATCAAAGTACTATTGGTAAAGCCGGGCCCATCAAGCATGTATCCCCACTGCCTTCTCATGAGGTCGATAGCGTTTTGATAATTTCCGATTTGAGTATGAGCTTGAAGCTCAAATCCAGACGCAAAAGGAGAAATTGTGTTCGGCAGCTATTTCATCAGTTAGTACGGCTCGAAAAATACAGGATTAGTCAAAATGGGAACTATACCTCTACTGCTGGAGCTCCGTAAGTTCCCCATCTAGCCTTCAGCTCTTTGCTAATCCGGCGAGCAATATTTCCAGTTACAAGACCCGTTGCAATAGCCCAACTGTTTCCGTCTTGCGGAAAGACCTAAACACCACTTAATTTAGTGACAGAAACAAATTTAAAGGATATTTTTGTTACTCACGTGCCGCCTATCCTCGGGGTTGTCACAAAACAGTCCAACAGTCTCATTCCAAAGCTTCGCGGGGGCCATAACTCCCTTCTTAATACCTGCCATATACCCCTCCCATAAGGTGATAAGCTCTTTGAGTTCCCGTCCTTTAACATCTTTGAACTCATAGCCATCTTTCTCAAGCCACTCGGCAAGCTTGACGCTACCGAAAAGGGTTTTAAGAAGAATTCCTTGAGCTTCAATATTTTCTTTTCCCATGCCGGGCCGGAGCCAATCGTTGCCCGAGGTAACATACCTTAAGCGTAGAACTATTAATACTTATTTACAATATTTTTAAACAAACAAAGGAATGATAACTCACATCAAACCAGTGCCCTTCAAGATTTTCGACGTCGAATATTCAATTGCTTGGACATACTTCCACCACAAATGCTTCAAGTAATCAAAATCTCCACTATAAAGCACATACTGGTAAACACCAAGAAGAGCGTGCATATGATACGTGTCGCTGAATTCAAAATGCAATCCCATTGGTGGACCCGCATAAGGCAATCTGATCATACCACTACCCTTACCACCCTCATCATTAGAGCTATGATAATAGTGTTCAAATAGAGTGTCAAGAGCGTTCTTAATAGAGACCAGATCGTAAGTTGAGACAGCTATTCCAGGGGCAGCAAGTGTCATGTCTCCTGCATAGACCATTCTGTCACGCTTAGCACCATCTGTGGTTACGGAGGTCCCGTTAGATATCGTAAAATTGGAGTACCAGGTTCCATGCGGTGCTTTATTATCATCAACCACCTTATTCAAATCAATGAGGGTTCCTCCTTCTTTTGGCGGAATTGTGGTAATTTGAAGTGTGTAAGCCCCCGCATACCAAATGCGGTTGAGAAGATTGTCGTTTGAATAGAAATACCCTGTGTATCGACGTGGGTTTTTGTGCGACGGGAAAGCTGAATAATTGACCCAAATGTCCTTAAAACCAACACTCTCATCAGGAAGCAGGGGCTGTTGCCCATCACGTGTCCCTAATTTCATCTGTGTCAAATCAGAAAGATCTGCAGCGATGGACCTGGTAGTGAGTGAAGCAATG
This sequence comes from Choiromyces venosus 120613-1, assembly GCA_003788595.2. Lineage (NCBI taxonomy): Eukaryota > Fungi > Ascomycota > Pezizomycetes > Pezizales > Tuberaceae > Choiromyces > Choiromyces venosus. Next base: position 415,783 of record ML120358.1, read on the forward strand.
TGCGGGAGAGCTTGGCCACTCTTTGGATCGTTTGGGTGAGGGATGAAAAGTGTAATATATTTGAATGCACCACGAACATGGTCTTGGTCGAGAGAATTAAGACCACTTGTTAGGGGCTGAAAATGGGTAAGGTCATACTCAATTCTATCGCCGGTTCCGTCCGTTCGTCGTCCGATAAACCGAGGGGATTCAGAGAAGGCAATACCAATGGACAGGTTCTCGCTCGTGCTGGCCGAATCAACTTCGAAAAAAAGTCTAAGCTCAAAGACAAACTATCAGCATCCATTACTCCACCCCAAGTTTGACAAAAAAAAGGGGGAACTTTTTTTTTTATTTTTTTTAGCGAGGTGTAATACCGTCCAGCAATATTTTGTGCAAACTCGTATGTCACCAAGGCACCCTGACCCTTTAAAATCGTAACGCCTGACGAGCTGGAAGCAGCAGAAACAGTGCCCTCGGTGTAGTAAACTTTTTGAGGACGGACCTGACGAGATTCTGGTGCCTGAATGTACCGTTCCCAAGGTCCTGGAAATATTGGAGTATCTTGAGATTCACCAACTGCTGCTGTTAGCAGCAGCAATAGCGAACTTTGAAGGGGTGTAAGCCAGTGCATGGTCAACTCCCTGAGCCAACAAGAGAAAGAGTTGAGTGTACAGTTCGAGTTTGCACTGAACCAAGTTGTGTACAGAGGACGAAGACGATGAACAAAGTATGACCAACTCTCAGGTCGAGATAAAGAGGGGAAATTGAGTTTAGAAGTACTCTCACTCTGTCTCTCTCTAATCTAACCATTTTTGTAGGAGGGGGGAGCCCCTACTTTATTTAGAGGACCTTTGTGCGGTAGTTGTTGTTTTGGAGCTTCCCCACAATTTAGACAGAATTCATCTCAAGCTTGGGCACGTGCAGGGACCATAAAGCCACATGAGACGTCGCAAGGGCCTGCTGATTTATTCGGTTATCGATGTAAGTTTTGTAGAAAAATGTCAGCCAGACCAACCAATCAAGAGGGTATGTCAGCCTCCCCTCCTTTCCCCTCCCACCATCTCCCGGCCACCCGAGATCTCCGAGACAAAGTGTAGGTGTGTGAATGTGCGAAGAAGAATGCAACAATCCAGTCTCCAGACTCTCGGTACCAGAGCTACAATACCGTACTACAATCTAACCACTCTATTCTACCTAGATGAGCCTCGATACACCAGATAACTATTCTATAATACAGTACTACAAGTATAAATATTTATCTTACTGACCTTCTCCTTTTACCGAGCGGAGCTCCTACAGACTTTGAATACAGCATAAACTTCGGCTAGGCGTTGTATCAATAACGTACAAAATAACCTCAACGGTCCTGTGGCCGAACAGCCTTTAACCAGGGGCAAATCGGAAACGAAGAGGAGAGTCAGCGGAGCTTCTTCTTTTGTCCATCTTGAGCCAAGTGAGGGGGAAAGCGAGAAAAATAAAAACACGGTACAACGGAGAAACACGAAAAAAAAAAATTCCCATACTGCCGTACTACCACCCACCACATTTCGTAAGGCTTTCCAACCTCCATTCCCTCCTTTCTTCTGTCAGAATCAATTATTATTGCAGCATCTTACGGGTCAGCCAACCAGTAACAGCAAAGCATCACAGATAAAATGTCGTCCTTTACCGCCGTACCGGTCTTGGACTTTTCCTTGTCAAGAGATGAAAGTGCTAAACCAGCATTCTTGGATGAATTAAGACGAACTTTGCTCGAGGTTGGATTTCTTTACATCAAAAATACTGGGATAGATGAAGACCTCGTGGAAGAGGTCATCAGGCTCGGAAAAGCTTTCTTTGACTTGCCTGAGAGTGAGAAGATGAGACTTGAGATGAAGAATTGTAAGTGTGATTATTTTGTTTCTACAAATTTCTTTTTTTTCGTCTTGTTCCCCGGTGCGGCGTGAGAGAGCTCGGAGGAAATGTGCTGAATGATGGTCATCACGAACGCCTCTTATTCTGTGCGGGGAAATAAGAACAAACATGTCACGTCATAGAATGGGAATGGCTGACCTTGAGATCTCGGGAATGCAGCTCCACACTTTCTAGGGTACAGCCGTCTTGGAAACGAAATGTGTGTTTCCCCGAGCTCACGTGGCGCCAACCCCGAGAGAAAACTTAAAGCTCCCTCGGGGTAATAAATTTCAAAATATAACAACCGCTGACCCAAAAAAAAAAAAAACTTCATAGTACCAAACATGCCACAGACTGGCGTGAACAGATTGACCTTGCGACCGAGCTCTCCGCCCCTTCTCCCTCAGAGCCTAGATACCGCATGCTCCGTGGTCCAAATCATTGGCCAAAGGAGGAACTTCTGCCCGGCTTTCGAAAAGCCTTTACAGAATACATGAATCAAATGACTGAACTTTCAACAAATTTCACCAGCCTTGTTGCTGAGGCCATTGGATTACCGGCTAACTCCTTTGAAAAATATTTTGATGCATCAGAAGACAGTGCTTCTGGAACGAAGAGGCAGGATAAGCTGAAGATCGTCAAATACCCCGACTTGGGGGAGCTAGGCGAGCAAGTGGTGGGGAGCCAGGGAGGTGAGGGAATTGGTCTATCCACGTTTTTTTGTGTTCATTATACCATTAAATCACTAGAGACTAATACTCTTCTATAGTTGGACCGCATAAAGGTTTGAAGCTATTCTACACATAATATTCACCAACAACCGTGGGAAGAGGATATTAATGACGGTTTAAAATAGATTCGATGCTTAGCTCCTATCTTCTTCAGGCAACAGATCACAAAGGTCTTCAGGTTCAGAATTATAAAGGAGATTGGATAGATTGCGTTCCTATCAAGGGAACATTTGGTAATATCACCTATCCCGTTACAGTGCCCGCCATGATATTAAAGGTTCCGAAGTGGTCGCAATGGGACAAGGCCTCGAGGCTATGACCGGCGGTGTTTGTGTATCAACCACTCATCGTGTTATTTCCCCACCTGCCGGCTCGGGACCGAGATTCTCGATACCCTTCTTCCAAGGGGTTTCTTATGACGCTACTTTTGAAAGTATGGACGTACCGGAAGAAGTTAAGGCTTTAAAACAAGAAATAATGCGGAAGGAAGGAGGGCAGAAGGATGAAGTAGAAACGACATTTAAGAAAGGTGGTCGTTTTAAACACCTTGGAGAAGCAACTCTGATGAATCGAGTCAAGGTCTCACTCATCCCTTACATCCCTCGTTCCGAAGAAAAAAAAATCGCAGGGTTGACATTTCCGCTTGAAACATAGTCGCATCCAGATGTCGGAGGAAAATACTACCCAGACCTCTTAAAGATCGTCAGAGAACAGGAGAAGGTGGATAAGGAACAATCGGTAGATAAGCCAGGGAGCGAAAATTCACTTAGTGTTCCTACAACCACAGTCACCACTGCGGATGGAACAACAGATGATGCTCCTGCCACTACACAAATCAAAGGACGACGTCGGGCACCTACAATTGTAGTAGAGTTGACACCTAGCGATCAGCCAAGTTATGGAGAGGATCCAGGTCCCGACGGGAGTATAGAAAGGAAGGAAGCGTACGAAATGAGAAAGGCTGATGCTGTTCCTGATGTTGTTCGAGTCATTGAGCGGTAGGTTTTCTATGCAGATGGAAATGGAACCGTATAATATCATAGCTTCTCATTAAATTCAGTCATACTTTATCTAACGTAATTAATCCAATATGATTACCTTCTTCTCTGGCGCCCAAATTTTCCCCATCTCGGTGCCAAGTGCAATGATTTTCCCATCCGCCAATCACTGTACAACTCTAATCACTCCTGCACTAATATCCAAGCAAGTTACGCTATCAACCCAACTTTGAACCCTTACAGAAAGGATCCCATCGCCTTAAAAACCTTCCAATCAAACAGCTTTCGTCCTAACATCCTAATCGCTGCTTTTATTTGTTTCTCAATACCGTTCTTAAATATCGCCTCCCATCCTTAGTCATATGCTATATAATATTCCATTACCGCCAACAAGTACGAAAACCCATCAAGCGGGCCTGAATGGGCAACCAACAGGCGAAGACTCCAAAAACAAAACTCTATACTAAAATATGTTTCTTACCCTTCAGCCTAACATGATACGCAAGCATGGTAAGTCACCAAGGAGGGCAAAGCATCATCCGATATATCCTAATGAGACGTAACCCTAAAAAAAGTCGCCTTTCATCCTCGTGTCCCTCGTCAATTCCACGGTCCATCCGCCGCCCATCTCGCCATTCATCTTCCTCGTCAACCGATTTTTTCTAAACAACATCAGCGTTTGTTCCAACAACTACACAGCAATTGCCAGAAAAAGCAATCATGTCACGGAACGATCTACTTCGTCCACCGGATGAAGGTGGATCTTCGCGTCCGATAATAAACCCACAGGGGGATGACATAATGGTGAGTTATCTCAAACCTTTCTCTCGGATTAATTCATGAGACTGACCATGTGAATAGATTACTGTCGCTTTGATGGAACCCGAATGGTGCGATCTTTTCATAGATCTTGAGCATAGCTTAAAGTCCAAATCACCGCACTTGCCTCGAGAAATTAGGATAATTAAAGCTTTTGCACACCTGAGAGGACTATGCGCCAATTCAGATGCTATAGAAAGTTTAAACGTTTGCCATCCAGATCATTCCCTATAACTATGACTTCTACCCTAATATCTATCCACTGCTCTCCCCCGTACTAACTACCATCCCCATCAGGTTTTCCAGGAGAAATTTGACTGGCAAGAGGCCACTGCTCTAACTCGGAGGCGGAAACATAACCAATCTGGATCCGCAGTGACAATTGATACCACAGCAGAAATTCTTCGCAATTGTGAAGCAGCTGAAGGGTACCTGGACGTTGTTAGAATTACGGAACAGCTTGACCGTAGTATTGCATCTCTTTCAATTGATTCTAATAGCGGCCTAGAACCACTCCTCAAAGCAGACAGAGGCGAGCCGAAAGTTGACGAGCCGGTAAGCTCTTAAAACCAATGTCAAATTCTTACTAAATATGTTATGTTTTTATAGAGATTCAGTCATGCAAAGAGTGTTTATCTTGATGCGGATGAGCCTGATTCAAAGGAAACAATCAAGTCAAGGCCTGACGCTTCTGTTACGGCTCCGGCCAAAATTATCACAGTCATCAACCGGGAACTCCCAGGCGAATCTTTACCTTCCACAACTCTGTGTGAATCTTCGACCCCGTTGCCGACCAACCAAGCAGATACCTTGGCCGAACCTACAACTCCCCAGTCGTCGTCATCGTTTTACACGGATATCGCGAACCAGTTATTCTCTTTGTCGCCAAACGAATCACCTGGAGTGCTTCGTCTAGAGAGCTTTTCGCCAGTTCTGAACACTGTAATGGAAAATAACTTGGTAGAAGAACGATGGAGAGATTCTCAAGTCTATGGTGGCGCACTTGATAACTACCTTGAGCCATTGCCTCGACGTTCTTTAGTAGATGCAGTTGACCATGTCCAGGAGGCGGGTGTTAGTACCCCACCAGAAACATCCACTTCTGGTTGGATTCCAGGAGTGACTGTTTCGAGTCCTTCTGGCCAAGCAATTTTGTTCTCCTCCCCTTCGAGTGTCTATACAACCAGTACACGCAGCGGTATCCCTAGATCTACAGCCACTTTTGGAAAAGACAAGGAACTTCCACGCACTCCTCTGGTGCCGATAACTGCAAAGAAGTTGATTTCGAAAACCTTGAAAGGAAAGGAAACCAGCCCTGTCACCTCAAGACCCAACGGGGCAAAAACGGAATCTGCACAACCTAAACCTAGTTTAAGAAACACGCTCCGCACCTCAGGTGGTGATGGTAACACTTCAAATATATCCAAATTCTTGACTAAGAAGACATACCCTGCCCTGAAAAAAGAAGTGCCTTCCAAAGATAAAACTTTGGACCTTGGGCGGTTTACTAGCTTGAGGGGCACGGGTGTTGTCCCCACATCCAAGGTCATTGATTGTAGCCTCCTCGCCAGAGACGGAAACAACAGAAAGCTACCTATCCCGAAGATGCTTGAAAACGGTAAACCTAACCTTACCACAAAACCTAAAGCGATAATGCCCTTAGGTCCAACAAACTCCCAGTCTTCAAATATTCCACCAGCTTCGAGACTCCTTTTTAATAGGTCCCGTACATCGCTACCGATCCATCGAGCGAAACACGCACCAGGATATATCATGGAGAAACGGGGGACAAGGACTAGCATTTCGTCAAGTCTTCTGTCCTCTCCCAAGAGACGATTCAATACGGAAATTTCTGTCTACGAGGACACCCCCCTTTTAAGGGAAAATTCTTCATCGACACTTCTAAGTGTAGCATCCAATAGCAGTGAAAACATAGCAACCATAGTGCAGGCAGAACCTGAAGTCCCTACACCCGCGGGATTTTCCAAAGGATCGCCAAAGTTGGTTGATGTTTCCAAAAATGCGACGGAATTCGGCATATCATTTGAATCTCGTGATCCTCGTGGTATGATCAGGTCTTCTAGTAGCCTCTTCTCCGGGAAGTCTATTAGCACGGTACCCGAATGTGACGAAGAAGATGGTCCAATTTTCTCCTCCGCCGAAGCCGTGATCGAGACAGCCAATCCAACCGGAGGGCTGAAATCACCATCTGGCGCCAGGGGTCACCTCGACGAAACCCAGGATAAGCCAAGCGTGCTTGAAGCAGAAGATATGGGATTGATTGTTCCTCAAAAGAACGAACACCAACCAGCCACAAGCCAGGATCTCATCCCATCCGTTGGGATGCCATCGTCCAAAGAACGTGCAATCATGACTGCGGTCAATAATGGTTATTCTGGTCATAGTCATGGGAAAGTCCTCTCTAAAACTCATCAGAGATCAACTAGTATCGGATCAAACAAGACTACAAAATCGACAAGCACCAATAACTCGACTAGCACTTTTAGATCCAGTGCAACTGTGAAAGCAACCAGGTCTCGTTGCGGTAAAAATGATGCAATTATCCCCTCGAAAATTATTTCTACCAAACTGTCGGAGAATCCAAAGGTTGTGGCCCAAAACGGGAACCTACCTGCAACCAAAAATTTTCTTCGTCGTGGCTCTGGCATCAAAATGAAACCGTCCTTTGCTTTCCAGACTTTCCAGACGGCGAAGCTCAATCCTGTACCCAATGAAAGCGTCGATTCGAACCTTTCTAGCCTAGACGCTAATAGTACAGAGAGCTTGCAAGAGTATGCTCATCGCAGAAGTCCCCCAAGTGGTGAATGGTTGAGTAGTTTGGATCACTATGAAGGCGATGCGGTTAAGGACATTGGTGATTCTAGAGCTATCACAGAACAGGGGACCCTGGCGTTCGCCAACTCTAAAAGCGACAGCACCATCCGGACTAAGTCCTCGGAGGCTCGTATTCCTGGAAGAGTTTCTCAAAATAGTTCAGTTGAAGGTCATCCAAAGAGAAACGAAGGGAATCATTCTCCCCCCCAAGTCCCAGGCGCCGACAATATCCCTGAAAAAAAGTTGACTCCAACCAAAATTCAGGTTCTTACAGATCTGAGTGCTATTGGTTCAAACAGAAATCCTAGAACCTTGCCCTCTCCTGGACGCAGCTGGTTTGGACGCCGTTCTCTCGTTTCAGTGCCCACTTTGGCCCCCGTATCTGGAAAGGAAAATTACGACCCTTCCACCGCAAAGCCATGTACTACTCCGGTCAAGAAAGGGAAAGTCAAATCTAAGTCTCTTGGGAATCTCGCTGGATGGCTTCATCGATCCCCCAAGATGTCCCCTGATGGGCTATTCTCTCGTGGAGCCAGAAAGGATAAGGATAAAGTCGCAACGGCCACTTCTAACCTCATAGTTCGCTCAATCCCCCCGAGCCTCACTCTTCAGCCACTCGCTCGTCACGAACAAAAAGCTGAGTTCTCGCACAACGATGTCGAAACCCTTATCAAACGCCTTTCCTCCCAGTTGCCAAGCACCCCGGATGGCTCCAAGGGATTCAGCGCACTCGGAGGCAAATACTACACCTCGGGTTATATTCCCAACCTCGACGAGAGCCCATCCAAGGAGTTCAACCCCATCGCCGTTTGCATGGATCTGATCAACTCTGCTAGTGAAGAAGCTCAGAGTCCGAGAAGGGAACGCTTGCTTCAAATGAGCAGCATTATGGTTGATGCTGTGAGTAAGAGCAGGGACGCGGAATGTGCAGCGGAGGAAGCGAAGATGGCAGCGGCGAAAGCTGAATGCGCATTCTTGGAGACTAGAAAAAACCTCCAGGCGATGACGGAGCTCTTGAAGAAGAGGGGAAAGGACGTTCTCCGTGAAATCCTTTCTTAAAAAAACTCCCGATGTCCCCAAGGCAAAACGTGATGGCGAACCGGCGATCTGAGGAAAAGGTCGTGGCTAGGCTTAATACTTTTTACCGAGTAGTTTTTTTCTTTTCTTTTTTGATTTCATCCATTCATCCCTTAAGTTTCAAAAAATGTTGTTTTTTTCGCTTTTATTTTTTTTCTTTCCAAAATCTGCTTGTCTGCCTGTCAGTCAGTCTGGTTCTTCCTTTTTGTGTGTAAAGTTACCATGTACGATACCGTGTGTCCGTTATTTATTTATTTTTCCGCCTACGGCCATAGGATAGACTTAGCTTTTTATCATTGCGTCGTGGGGTTGAGCATACTACTTTGTACCACACAAACCACCATACTACTAACTTTACTTTTTTTTTACTGGCAAACTAGATCACAGGAGATTAATTGAATAAAAATAAAAATAAAAAACAAGTATTTATTACAAAAAAGGTCATTATTCGGTCCGGTAAGTAGGTACGGTAGTACAAGGGTAGATCATGAATTGATGGTACGGAGCAGGGTTGTTGATGGTTTTAGACAAGAGTAATGGAACAAGCAACCTATCACCCTTTCAATGCAAAACCCACTACACCTCTGCCAGAGTCAAATAAAAGCTGATTTTATGATAGGTATGTTGAGATGGTTATTGCCTATTTTATGAACCAATTTTTTTTCTCTTTACGTCCACCGATGGTGGACAAAATAGGCATTCTCTCAGATGAACAGTATCTTGGTGTACTATTTGGCGTAAAGTGTTCTTTTACTAGTGTACCATCAATTCATGATCTACCCTTGTACTGTATTTTGATGTTTTTCTAATCAATTAATTAAGCAGAACCAACAACAAACCTTGTGACCAACCAACCAGCGGATGTCACTTCCGCACTTTGGTTGTCTTACTGGGGCGGAATAACCCAATGGTGCATACAGGACGGACCCCCAAGGGTTGTGAATCAGTATATTTCCACATGGACTTACTTACTTCTGGCTCCGAACTTGGAGCTTCATAGGCTTGTGGGATGGTCCTCATTGTGAGATAAAAACATCTTGGCTGACACTCTACCGCTAACTCTGCATCCTTCCTTAGTGGCACCCTCACCTATACTATGAGAAGCAAAGACTAAGACCTCTGGTCTGGTTTGAAAAACATAATCCCTCACCTGACCAGTTGAATTACTCCAGACCAACTGGAACATCTCGCAATGTGTGGCTGGTATTGCACTGCCTCTGGTTAAACCTCCTGTCTGGCTAGTTGATATTCTCTCCCAGGAGCCAGCATGCCCAAGCTGTGCCTCCCAAAGACAATAAGAGTTTCTTGTCCTAAAAAAAACAAGACTAGGGTTACTCAGTGAACCTTCTGGGTCTACCAAGGCTGGGCTGATGAAGAAACAGGGATTAGTTGTTGAAATAGTTTTTTTTTTCCTTTGTTTTGGTGTCTGCTAGTGTTTTCCTTTTCTGAGGGGACTGTAGGATTGGGGGACATTAGACAGGGTTAGGATGTTTTTTTTCTTTTGTTAGTGTTTTGAGCCTTTATGCCATACCGGTGCCTTAGGGTGAATGCAATGGGTGAGCCCGGGTCTTGTACAGTACAGCCCTGTCAAGAAAGTTCTCGTATGATACCCGACCATGTAGTATAGCAGTTTCTTAGCGAGTATGGAGGTATTCCCATGCACCAGTACTTTTATAATCACGATAAGATAGACTACCATTTAATATGCCCCTCCCCCCCCCTTTCACAACTATGATCACTTGCGGCCGAACAGGAAGACTATGGATAAGGGTGTCTAGAACAGATTGATCGATGGCCTCCCATTCCTCCGGCATGGGCCTTCAATAATTCCTCCTCATTATCCGTCCTCCTTTCTACCACCGTGATAATAATGATTACTCTCGTATCATACCTCTGCTTGAGATTACATCCACACTTGCCAAGAAACAGCCACACTATGGGGACGGGTACGAGAACCCCCCCTGACAGGGCTGTACCTAAATCAATTCACCTGATTAAACAAAAAAAAAATCACCTACTTATTGCTTTTGTGAAGTTTGTGCTCTATCTATCTACCATAGCTCTAGGCCTAGGGGTTTTTTTATACGGTAATGTACGGCATGGCTGTAGGATATTGTATTGTATTGGGGCAATATTTAGGTTTGGAGTTATTGTAGTTACTGTAAGTATTATGGTAAGTGATATGGCAAGCGGAGGGCAGTGGGGGTTGGAAGGAGGTTATTGGAATGTGGTGTTTACTAGCGACAGGTAGTGTTTGCTGCACTGTACTGTACTCGATGCAGGACAGGGGCAAATGGGGTGATACTGGGTGAATGGGGACGATATTGTAGAAACAGAAAGAAAAGCAAAAAATTTAATTTAATTTAAGCAGACAGAGTACGGTAGCGGAGTATTAGTAGAGTAGGGTACGGTAGAGTCAGAGTAAGTTAGAAGAGAGGAACAAAAAAAATTGGGAAAAAAAAAGGTGGCATAATCATTCCTAACTTAGCTATAGCTACTGTATTATTAACATTATAATACCATTTGGGAACTTCTGATTTCTACTTGTGCACATAAGCTATGTCTTACAGGATGATCAACACGTCAATGAATTGTACAAGTACCGGTACAGTACTTTCATCAATTCATCTCCTAACAGTTACTATATTTCAGGGTGATTATACCCCCGAGTATCATGTAAACATTTTTGAGCATAACTTAGCAGACAACAATGGTCTCCATCCATCCCCAGTCTACCAATAATCACAAAACCTCACTCGTCCCCTCCCCCCCAGTAGGCTTGGAAAATTCACCGAACATAGGGCAAAGCACACCAAAATTGAGGTTTTTTGAGGCTCTCGATCTCAACAGATTACCACGACACCAACTTCAAAATAGGCTTACAAGGTGCTGGGGTCCCCGAAATACTCTATATATTCCTTCCCTATTTTTACCTGCCATGTAACTTATTATAGAGTGAGGTGCATTCAAAGTCAGTGAGGTCTGTCGCAATGCATCTTTCACATACAAAATAGCCTGGCTTGGCAGGTGCCTTCGAGTCGGACACATCTCACACTTCACAACTCTTGCAGGAGTAAGAGTGAAAGATTCCAAATTTTGTATCTTGAGTTTCTATGTGCTGGGGAATTTTTACTATTTTTTTTTTTTTTCTGTATCATTTCGTAGAGGATAACTTAATTGGGTGGTGATGTCTTGAAAAAAAAAAAAAAAAGCCAATTTTGGTGTGGTTTGCGCTGTGTTCGGTGAATTTTCCAAGCCTATTGCCCCTCCCCCCCAAGGAGTGATTTCCCCGCGGGATTCCTGGTCCGCTCAACCTCACGTGCTTGACGCTAGCCCGCCGGGAATCACGGCTGCCATCAGCCCTGCCTGCCTGTCGGTCCGAAGTGGGGAGAGGGAAATAAAAGTAAAAGTAAGTCTAACTTATAGTCTCTTTCTCGGTTTATGATGTTCGTCAGACCACCTTTCGCTCTGGCGGAGGCGGGGGGGGGGGGGGGGGTA